>WNWK01009908.1:40000-73510 GCA_009830355.1 Cherax destructor | reverse complement strand
GATTTTCATTTCATTTTGTTCTTTGCTTTGGTCTCTACACTTAGTTCAAACATAAATATCTCTGAGCATCCTACTTCCACTCATTAGCATGAAGATTCCTGTGGCCTGACACACGCGCCAGAACCCTTCATTCGTGTAAGTGTTCATTTCCTTCTCTCTGACTAGTTTTCAGAACACACTCTTCCCTGAATATTTTTCTCTGCTTTATCATTTCTCCTCCTCCCTTCTCTCCAGTTCTCTTCCAACAAGTGGTACCGTGTAATAACTGAGTATTAGTCATGATGACTCGCATCACTTTTCCTCCCATATTAATTCATCACACAGCTGGCTATGTTACTAGTACTTGCTGCTTCCAGACAAGTGTGCCGACAGGTGTGGTGGAACTAGACACTTGTACATGAATGGTAAACAATACCGACAAGATGACAATTAGATATATGTGCAATATCTGGGTATCTTGATTGTAGACGTTTCGCCCTCCAGTGGCTTTATCACCGTAGTTTGAGCACCGTAGTCGTGACGATTCTTCACGACTACGGTGATCTTACACCAACTCCAAGGCCGAGGCACTGATTACCTCATCTTTTGTATATAGTTCTACTCTTCACATTAAGTTCTAGGATTTTGTATTGATAAAGCCACTGGAGGGCGAAACGTCTACAATAAATATACCCAGATGTTGCACATGTGTCTAATTTTCATAGACACTTGTAGTAAGTCTTTACATGCACATCGTTTCTCCCTCACAGGTGAGTTTTTTAATGACGGGATGAAGATCATCTGTAAGTGAAACGTTAATGTGATAAAAGCTTGCTGTGTTGTGGGTATCTTTGCCTTGGTATCTGCTGAAGAGGACTTCAGCTGGAGGTCAAAACACACAATCTTGTGTCTGACTCCATGTAAATTTGTACTTGACCTAACTGGCCTAAATTATTCCCCATTACAGTGACATATCTGAGGTAGGCTGGCCTACCTGGAATCAACCTGAAGTGTTACGGTGGTCACCAGGCCGATGACACCAAAATAGGCCGTCCAATTCATTCAAATGAGGACATTAGAGCACTCCAGGAAGATTTGAATAGACTGATGCAGTGGTCGGAGAAGTGGCAGATGCAGTTTAATATAGATAAATGCAAAGTTCTAAATATTGGACAGGACAATAACCATGCCACATATAAACTAAATAATGTAGATCTTAATACTACTGATTGCGAAAAGGATTTAGGAGTTCTGGTTAGCAGTAATCTAAAACCAAGACAGCAGTGCATAAGTGTTCGCAATAAAGCGAACAGAATCCTTGGCTTCATATCAAGAAGCATAAATAATAGGAGTCCTCAGGTTGTTCTTCAACTCTATATATCCTTGGTTAGGCCTCATCTAGATTATGCTGCACAGTTTTGGTCACCGTATTACAGAATGGATATAAATGCTCTGGAAAACGTACAAAGGAGGATGACTAAGTTGATTCCATGTATCAGAAATCTTCCCTATGAGGATAGACTTAGGGCCCTGAATCTGCACTCTCTAGAAAGGCGTAGAATTAGGGGGGATATGATTGAGGTGTATAAATGGAAAACCGGAATAAATAAAGGTGATGTAAATATCGTGCTAAAAATATCTAGTATTGACAGGACTCGCAGCAATGGCTTTAAGTTGGATAAATTCAGATTCAGGAAGGATATAGGAAAGCATTGGTTTGGTAATAGAGTTGCCGATGAGTGGAACAAACTCCCGAGTACAGTTATAGAGGCTAAAACGTTGTGTAGTTTTAAAAATAGGCTAGATAAATATACGAGTGGGTGCGGGTAGGTGTGAATTGGACCTGACTAGTTTGTGCTACTAGGTCAGATGCCGTGCTCCTTCCTTAAGTGAATGTAACCTGACCTGGCTGGGTCGGGGCATTGGCTTAAGCCGGTGGGAGACTTGGACCTGCCTCGCATGGGCCAGTAGACCTGCTGCAGTGTTCCTTCTTTCTTATGTAGCTACTGGCAGCACGTAATCCATCGTACGAACCACAGCCCGGCTGATCCCAGCCTGACTCGGGCTAGCTAGCGCTGGCATCCTGCCTCTAAACTCTCCCTAACTAACACTGTTTCCTAACTTCTACATTTAATAACCTAATTAAGTTATTAGGCAGTAATACTCGTCAAGCAACTTTCACCAAGTATGGAAAAAAAATTCCACGGTAAAAAACATTTTTTTAACGAGCGGCATTAAAAAAATGCATGTAAATAATGGAGGTATTTTGAGTGGTACACACACAGTATGTATATATATATATGTGTATATATATGTGTGTATATATATATGTGTGTATATATATATGTGTATATATATATATATGTGTGTATATATATATATGTGTGTATATATATATATGTGTGTATATATATATATGTGTGTATATATATATATGTGTGTATATATATATATGTGTGTATATATATATATGTGTGTATATATATATATGTGTGTATATATATATATATGTGTGTATATATATATATATGTGTGTTATATATATATATGTGTGTATATATATATATGTGTGTATATATATATATGTGTGTATATATATATATATATGTGTGTATATATATATATGTGTGTATATATATATATGTGTGTATATATATATATGTGTGTATATATATATATGTGTGTATATATATATATGTGTTATATATATATTATATATATATATATATATATATATATATATATATTATATTTATATAATATATATACATATATTTATATAATATATATACAAGATAAACAAACAATGTCAATAAAAACATAAATCGTCAAAACTGGTGAAAATAATTCTTTAGTTTTACACTGCAAAAAAAATAGTCAAAAATCTCCATAAACTTAACAATTCAAACATTAACTTCTACAGCAACTTTGTTTTGCATTAAAAATGTGAAAAATAGACTCGTATACTTGACTCGCGTGGTATACCTGGAGTATACTTGCAACCTCTACCATATTTTAGGCTCTACCTACAGAGGTCGGGGAACTGGGGGTAAATTACCCCAAATGGGGTAAAAATGAAAATTTCGGGGTAATGAAGACTCAAAAAACATATAAATAAAACTGCACAATAATTTATTATTTAATAAGCGAAACAAATTATATTGCTTTATCGCCTAAAATACATCCTTGTCAGCTTGTATGACTGTATTCTCCATATAAATGAATTCAATAAGCTATTTTAAATTTGAATTCTCCTTGTGTTTTCCGGAATCTCTGGATTTTCAAGCCTAGTGGCGAATTTTGCTGTACACAAATTTATTTTGGGGTAATACCCAAAAAGGTTCACCGACCTCTGCACAGTCTACCATATACTACACATTGTTTTACTATTGCTAGAGGGGTTTAAAACCAATCGACCACATGACTTAGCCTCTACACTAATATCTAAAATAATTGATGTAATAATGATAGCAAACTGTGTATGCAGATTCAGATATATACAGCACTGCGTGTATATGCCTTCATGTATTGGTTCATGGGCTATACTTGTAAGTATAGCCATGAACCAATGAGTATATCCCAGTAAATACTGGGATATACTCACTCTTACAGCAGCAACTGCAACTCTCGACTTAATAATAGTTCAGGAATGACCGAAACGTCGTTTTAGTTTGAACTCCAGTTTGTAGGTTAGCTGTCAGTTTTATTTTACAGCAGTTACAGCAAGTTCAGGGAGCCACCAGCTATTTACCGAGTGTCTGCAACAGCAGCTGCAGCTATAGGGAGCCACCAGCTGTTTACTGAGAGTCTGCAACAGCAGCTGCACGCAGCCGACAGCAACAAGAAACTACACTTAACTCACTATATCCCTGCCTTGCCTGCTATTCTTCACACCACCAACCCAGCTTTCCGGCCAACCAAATTTGGCTTTCACCACAGTCTTGTACGACCTGGACTTTCACCATGCAGTTCTTGATGTTATGGGGCAGTCAATGCCCAGCTGTGGAGGGAGGTGTGGGTATTACAGGCTGTGGGACGTGGGGAATAAAATAGTAGTACTGGTCGTGGGAGGTGGAAAAGGAGAGATAATACTGGCTGTGGGAGTGGGAAAGAGAGATTGGTGGTTGTGGAAAGGTGGGGAATACAGTTGAGTCTTGGGTGGTGGGAAAGAGTCCAGATTGATGGGGAAGAGTCCTTAGAGGCAATTGGTAAATGACCCCTTTAACCTTAAGACACTATGCAACTGAGCAAGACATTACCGCCCATGTTCTCAGACCCTCATGCAAGACCCCATGTAACTCAAGCCCCATGTAACCAAGACCCCATGTAACTCTCAAGACCCCCATGTAACTCTCAAGACCCCCATGTAACTCTCAAGACCCCATGTAACTCAACCCCATGTAACTCTCAAGACCCCCATGTAACTCTCAAGACCCCCATGTAACTCTCAAGACCCCCCATGTAACTCTCAAGACCCCCATGTAACTCTCAAGACCCCCCATGTAACTCTCAAGACCCCCCATGTAACTCTCAAGACCCCCCATGTAACTCTCAAGACCCCCATGTAACTCTCAAGACCCCCAGTAACTCTCAAGACCCCATGTAACTCTCAAGACCCCCATGTAACTCTCAAGACCCCCATGTAACTCTCAAGACCCCCATGTAACTCTCAAGACCCCCATGTAACTCTCAAGACCCCCATGTAACTCCCAAGACCCCACGCAACTCTCAAGACCCCCATGAACTCTCAAGACCCCCATGTAACTCTCAAGACCCCCATGTAACTCTCAAGACCCCCATGTAACTCTCAAGACACCCATGTAACTCTCAAGACACCCATGTAACTCTCAAGACCCCCATGTAACTCTCAAGACCCTTCATGCAACTCTCAAGACCCCCTATGCAACTCTCAAGACCCTCCATGTAACTCTCAAGACCCCCCATGTAACAATACTGCTCTCTGCTGACTCAACCCACTGCACACGTCTCGTGTATATGGTGTAATGTTTATGAATCAGTGTTGTTTACTACGTCAATCAATGTATTGACGTAGTAAATCACTCTACCGTCACCTTACTACATCAATGTATTGACGTAGTAAATCACTCTACCGTCACCTTACTACATCAATGTATTGACGTGATATTCAACAGCCACTCTTCACTTTAATAAAGATAAATGGTTGTAACTATGACCACAATTTTTAAAGAGGTGGACGGGTAAGCCAGTGGAAGGCCTCGGTCAGATGCCCAAAAGCTCTAACAGCAGGTCATCATCTTATTAAGACCCGCGTCAGGAGACACTTGTCCTGTTCCCTGACGAAGCTAACCTAACCTAACCATCCCCTTAATACATCAACATCTTGACTTGGTAATCAATGTCAATTTCTAAAGCTGGGTAATTAGCTTAATTATAATTAGTTTAGGTAATACTAACACAAAGAACAAAAAAAGGCACAATACCGTGACTGGAACAATACACAAATAACCTTCACATAGCAGAAACTTGTGACGACGTTTCGGTCCGACATGGTCCATAAAATAGCTGCACGTCTTCGTGCGACTAGTTCATACCACCCTGGACGGATGTTTCTACCGCGCGGAGAGTGTTGCGGATGTGTGTTGATAAACAATATAAAAAAAAACAATTGTGTTGAGAAATGAAGAGAGAGTAAGAGGAGAAATAAGAAGAGGCAGCGAGTGAGAGTGACAGCCGGAAAGATTTAATATACCTGCAAGTGAAACATACGTAATATGTCTCCTGGAAATCCTTATAAACCTGGTTTACCGGTGTGTGCTTAGGAGGTTTGTGTTGCTGAGGAATACTCTGAGTGTTGCGTTTCATGTAAGGTGATGCTTCTAGTGTTGTCCAGGTGTTAACTGGTTGCTTCTCTTTCCATTAATACAATATTGCTTTAGGCTGTAAATGGTATGGTGATGTTGACACCTTGTGGAGGACACTTGTGTACAGCCCAGGATATTTATTACAGGAAACGTTTAGGAACAAGTGGAGGAACATTTTATTTATCAGTCCTTTAAGATATTCATGGCGAAATGTTTCCTTTATATCCTGAACTGTATATATTCTTTTTGAATCTTTTGCTGTTTATTTTCTCACTAATTAAAGAATATTTGTCTCTAAAATGAGGTTATGCTAGACAGTACTTCAGACGCCGGTGTTGCTTCTTCTATCACCTACAGTACTTCAGACGCTGGTGTTGCTTCCTCTCTCACCTACAATACTTCAGACGCTGGTGTTGCTTCCTCTCTCACCTACAATACTTCAGACGCTGGTGTTGCTTCCTCTCTCACCTACAATACTTCAGACGCTGGTGTTGCTTCCTCTCTCACCTACAATACTTCAGACGCTGGTGTTGCTTCCTCTCTCACCTACAATACTTCAGACGCTGGTGTTGCTTCCTCTCTCACCTACAATACTTCAGACGCTGGTGTTGCTTCCTTTATCGCCTACAATACTTCAGACGCTGGTGTTGCTTCCTTTATCGCCTACAATACTTCAGACGCTGGTGTTGCTTCCTCTATCACCTACATTATCTAGATATTATCTTAAACATTCACTGTACCACGTAGTATTAAAAAATATTTTGATAGTGAAGACATGGGGGTCAGTGTGTGAAGACATGGGGGTCAGTGTGTGAAGACATGGGGGTCAGTGTGTGAAGAAAGTGTCATAGTAGAGATTACGATGACTCTTGTAGAGTAGCATTGAAAATTTATTAGGTTAGGTAAATCAGGAAACAGGACAAGTGTTTCCTGACGCGAGTCTTAGTCACATGATGACTCGCAGCTGGATCTTTTGGTCATCTGACTGAGGACTTCTGCTGGCTTACCAGTCCACCCCTTTAAAAATTATGGTTATAAATATAACCATTAAGCTAAGAAAAATGGGTTAGATAAATATGTTTGTTAGGGTGTTTAGGCTTAAGATGGACCTGCCTAGTATGAGCCAATAGGCCTGCTGCAGTGTTCTTCCTTTCTTATATTCTTAAGTGACAGCAATAACTGTTTTTGTAACTGACAGAGTGGATGAATAACAAGCGCATACAACAATCTCCAGCTGACAGATGACGTACGTCGCATGCAGTTGTGACGTAAATTTCCTGCTCATCTCTGTATTTTTCTTGAAACTGTAATTAAGTCTCCGCTTATACTAAAAGGCAACACTTACGTCTTAAAAAATGCGATTTTCTTTGTAATCCAAACAGTAAAAGTCTGAAAGCTGCCGATAACTTGCACCGCATTTGAGAAATATATTATTATGCCCACTCTCTCTCTCTTTATATATATATATATATATATATATATATATATATATATATATATATATATAATAAACACGTGAGGCTGTGATGACAAAACGAAATAGAGTTACTTAAAAAATGAAACATCAACTACTGTATTTAATAAAATTTATAAAATATAAATATTAAGTACATGGTACAACACAGCCGTATTTTATTTTTATTATTTTTTTTATTATTATATATTTATGGCGAAGTGCTAAACCCGGAGGAGCAATAAAAATGGGAGGTGATCAGCTTTGATCCAATGATGGGAATGATAGCTCCAATTGCTTTGATCCAGAGCCTATGAGGAGGAAGGTCAAGGGAAGAAATATGAGGAAGATAAGAAATATGAAGAATATAAAAATTAGGAAGAAGATAAGAAAGAGAAGGAGGAAGAACAAGAGGAGAAGGAAGGAGGAGAAGCAGGGTGGTGGCCCCAACAAGGTCATGTCAGCTATGCATGTCAGTGCCCAACAATTTTCATGCTCAAGTTCAACTCTTCTCTATATTTAATGGTGACCCGTCATACATAAATAATACCTTGCATGCATTGTCACTCACACCTGTCGTGTTGCACCGGTCACACTCACACCTGTCGTGTTGCACCGGTCACACTCACACCTGTCGTGTTGCACCGGTCACACTCACACCTGTCGTGTTGCACCGGTCACACTCACACCTGTCGTGTTGCACCGGTCACACTCACACCTGTCGTGTTGCACCGGTCACACTCACACCTGTCGTGTTGCACCGGTCACACTCACACCTGTCGTGTTGCACCGGTCACACTCACACCTGTCGTGTTGCACCGGTCACACTCACACCTGTCGTGTTGCACCGGTCACACTCACACCTGTCGTGTTGCACCGGTACCCACACCTGTCGTGTTGCACCGGTCACTCAACCTGTCGTGTTGCACCGGTCACTACCTGTCGTGTTGCACCGGTCACACTCACACCTGTCGTGTTGCACCGGTCACACTCACACCTGTCGTGTTGCACCGGTCACACCTGTCGTGTTGCACCGGTCATACCTGTCGTGTTGCACCGGTCATACCTGTCGTGTTGCACCGGTCATACCTGTCGTGTTGCACCGGTCACACACCTATATTGTAAGATACATCTGTATATCATTCACTTCTTGGTCTGTTTAATGTTTAATAGCTAACTGTTAATTTTAGGATTATTAAAACAACCAATATCAATCCTTTATAGCTGAGACTGTGTCTAGACCCTTTTGCTGCAGTAATCCATAATATTTTCTCTTTTTTCACCGCTTTTTATAATACTGTATGGTAGTTTTTCATACTGAGTGAGTTAGAGGAGGTGCTCTCACTGCTTTGCACTAACCACTTACATAATAAGAGGTGGATGTTGTTAAGATTTAGCAAAGCTGTCAGTGGTAGTAGCCTTCCGCCCCTTCACACTTACAGATCCCAGTTGGAGACTTCCTGTCAACAGTAAAGGACGTGAGCGGTAGTTCTGTCTCCATTAATATAGCCTCACACCCATACCCCTCACATTGTTATTTTGGAACTTCTGGAGTTTTGAACATTGTCTTGTGTTTATAGCCTATACCAGTGTGTGGACTCTGGTCATTTTAACTACAGCATATTGTTGAACGTACCCTCCGGGAGGAAGGGTTGTTACTCAGAATTTTCTCCAGAGTATCCGCTAAAGCAAAACTACACTTTCACGACAAATATATTATGTTATTATAGATTTAGTTTCTGCACCTTGTCATGTATGAACATAATCTGAGAGAGGTGTCAGACTAAGTAGTGTGTGACATTTCTGCGGTCTGCAAAAAATAGTCACAATAGCGTAGTTGGTTACTAGTTCAGGTCGGACCGAAAAATCGTCCTAAGTCTCGGTCTCCTAAGTTCGGGTTATTTGTGTACTGTATTGTGGTCTGAATTTGGGTCACAATCGTTTAGATGGTTGGGACTTGGTCTTGTGATGCATTTGTCGTATGTGTACAGTGTGTGTTGTTTATGTAGCACACTAAGTCTTGAAATTGACGTTAACTCGTTTTGGGTGGTGTTAAGTTTGAATTATGTGTGATGTGTTGGAGGTAATTCTGCACTGTCTGGTGTGGTCTGAGGAAGAGGTTTACTTCTGCATACTAAATAGCTGATGGTGTTTCCATACTATTTAGTAAACATAGTCTTTGATAAGATAATATCTACAAACACGTGTTCTGTGTGGACTTAGGGTCGTGTGCTAGTGAGCTGCACACAAATTAGCGTCATTATTTGTTCTTAAGTTTATAATGACTCCCCATTGTTATCTACTGATGTATATGTCTATTTTCATTTTCTCTCACCTCTCTCTTTCCTCTGCCTATGTATAATTTCTTTTGTTCTCACTTAGATGATGGAGGCTGCATGGGATAGGCTATCTTGAGAGATGGTAATTCCCAAGTGATAGTAACTCCAGCTCTGCTAGAACGAAACCATCGAAGCTGTTCTAGCTGATGAACCTTTACCAGAATACTTGACGATATGCTCACTGATCTGAAGTCTCCCAGCTCAGACAGATTTTAACACCATGTTCGAGTCCCATCCTGCGTGAAATCATGCGAGGGGAATCATAGTTAGCTTGTTCTTACTTTGTAAATATAGTTAACTTTATTTCCACTGTGTAACTGTCATATAGAATGGGGGTAGCAGCACACTGCTGATGTATCCAGTTTAAGAAAAAAAAGAGATACTTAATGAGGGCTTATTATTTTTTACGATGTTTCTCACATAATTAACGGCTAATTATCTCTTAACAATCATTTGTTGGTTGATTAACTTACATTTAACTTACGAGATGACGAACATAACCAGATATTAACTCATTTATATTATACATTAAGAGTATTTCTCGTGCAAAGTATAAATATATTTGTGCTAAATGTCTTTATTCAGTAAAGGCAGGTGCATTTTGACATTTCTTGTTTTATCAGATACGTAGACTGGTGAACACAAGTTTACAACAGGACCTACGTTGGAGGCGGAGACAAACAGGTATCATATTTACCTTGCTACGATGCCTTGCATGTAGTGCCACTCACACCTGTCATGAGATACTGAATACAACACATATCTCGTGTCTGTAGTCAACAACAGGACTTCCACTCTGTCCCTCGGAAAGTGTACATGCTTCTGAAGGTGCACATAACAGTGGAGGTGCACGTGACTGGAGGTGCACATGTCTCTGAAAGTGTACCTGCCTCTGGAGATGCACATAACACTGGAGGTGCACGTGTCTCTGGAGGTGCAAATAACTCAGAAGGTGAACATTCTTCTGGAGGTATACAGTAAATATTCCTGAGGTGGGCAGTTCCAGTACTTCAAGTGTTGCTGGGGTTTTAACACATTTTAATTCTTCGATTGTTATGCAGTAATCGCGAACAAGCGATGCAAGATGCAAAACAACCACAGGGAAGTTTAATGATAGTTCTAGGCCTTTCATGTTGCAGTCAACACATCATCAGAAGCTTGCAATGCTGCAGAAAAGAGGAGGAAGTCCAAGCAAACTCGTTCAGAGGAACGTATTTTGTTCGAGCAAGTGACCCACAATATTCTCCACACACGTCATTCATTAACCATCACTCCATTTATAACTTATTTTTTGCATAAATGGTTTAAAAAACCGGTAAGTTGATAAATTAGATATTTTTGCAACACTTAGGTATCTTTGTTCTGGAAACGTTTCGTCAGCCAGTGGGTTTTTTCAGTCCAGTACAGAGAACGGTGGAAGATGAGGAGTTTGAGATAATCAGTCCCTCTGAGGGACTGATTATCTCAGACCTAAAGAAGCCACTGGCTGGTAAAGCGTTTCCGGAATAAAGATATCCAAATGCTTCACAAGTGTCTCATTTATCAACTACCCTCCTTCCCTCTCCCTCTCTCCATCTACCTCCTCTTTAATCTTCAACCCTTCCCCTAACATTCAACCGATTCCCCTAATCTTCAACCACCTTCCCCTAATATTCCACCCCCTCCCGTTTCCCTCTACGATAAATTTGGGTAAGAGCGCCTGACCCATCTCGTGAACTAGGGTAATGTCAGCGGTGCGGAGATATGCAGATTATGCAGTCGCAGCCATTGTCGCTACAAGAGCTATGGCAATGAGTCATTTTCCGGAGTTCGTTATAATGATTTAGTGAGACACGTAGAGACAGAGACGAGATTCACCTCGCTAGTTGAGTCACCAGTGAGAAAATAGTTTCTAGCAATGCAACTAGATGATGAATTGAGAGATACTGAGCTCACAGATCACTAGACCCAACCGGAGAATGAGAGATACTGAACTCAGATATCACTAGACCATGTCTAAGACAATATAAGACATGCAGAATGTCTAAGAGCATACGACGTGATGGCATTACAGCGACTGGAGGCATCCTCACTCTCTTGCCCCTTTAAAAGTCACGATACAATTATACAATCTCCTATCTCCCATCTTGTTAACCTCCCACGCCACCCCTTTACCCCAGTCTCTCTCTATATAAAGTATTGAAACTTAAAACTGTTTCTTAGCAACATAAGTTCATCGAGTTAGAAAACACATCAACATAACTTAGTACATTATTATGCAGGCACAGGAAACAAGGAATAACCTGATACAAAATTTCTTTCAGACACGAAATACACACAACGTGGATCTGATTTCTTAAGATAAACAACAATGGTCGGTAGCACAACAGTGATATATATTTAATACTTTCCCTTCCACCTGTCGAGTTACCACAGGATCATTACCGTCTACCAGAGTCTTTATTTTTCTCTGTCAGCCGTGAAGAACCTGTTATTAACAGTAAGACACAACAATTATATATTTGATCACCCTCTAGTAAGAACACCTAGAACAATGGACTGATCCCCTCAAAGGTACTACTTGTGCTACAGTGTTATATTAACCTATATTCGACTGAAGCAGCCTGTTGAGCAGAAGAAACGTTTCTGCAACTAATATACCCAAGTGAGTGTTGCACATGGCTTATTCATCCACTCTTTAGTATTGTATACCATCAGTGATATAATATTACCAGCAGGTGAGGCAGCACCACCACCAGCATCAGTAGTACCACCACCAGCATCAGTAGCACCACCAACAACCCAGCGCCAACAACGCCAAATTACACCTGCAAATTAAGGAGATTAAGCGAAACAAGATTCAGTGAATTGTTGAGGTGGAATGTTTGAAGACTTAAGTTTATCACAACGACGAGTGAGTGACAGGTGACGACGAGAGGTGACGAGTGAGTGACAGGTGACGAGAGGTGACGAGTGAGTGACAGGTTACAAAGCACCACGAATGAGTTGACAGAGGAACACAGCTCGGGTTTCATGGGTTCCTGACGATACACCATCACCCACTGGATGAGCTTCTTACATATGGATCAAGTTAATGAACTGTTTGTCCTCTTAATGACAGACAGTGAAAATTTCACTTAGTTATGTCTGCCACGCTCAGTGGCTGACAGTTGTCTGTTCGCCAGACACAAAGTTTACTTCTTTATCTTTTATTTATATGTTTTATGTTGTGATATAATATAAATGGTTTTTTTTTTTTGGCTGCAAGACAACCCGAACTTAACCTAACCGAGAAATTTGCTAGAAACCTTATGTGAGAAATTTGCTAGAAACCGTATGTGAGAAATTTGCTGGAAACCGTATGTGAGAAATTTGCTGGAAACCATACTAGGAATAAACATTGGTGTTTATTCCTCGCTGATGTTAATGGGAGTTAAGTAGTGGAATAGGTAAAACTCCTGAACAGGGCAAGAAACACAACATTCAGTTATAATTTAACAAATAATAGGCTTCACACCAGTTACTCTTGTGATATAACTTTACAAGAGACTAGGCTTCCAGTTACTTTTTGTGGTTTAACGTAACAGCAGACTAGGCTTCCAGTTACTCTTGTACTTCAACAAACGAGGAGGTTTCCAGTTACTATCGTGGTTTAACATAACAAAAGACAAGGCTTCCAGATACTTTTGTGATATAACTTAACAAGAGACTAGGCTTCCAGTTACTCACGAGATTTAACTTAACAAAAGACAAGGCTTCCATTGGTTTAACTTAATTTAACAAAGACAAGGCTTCCCATCAGTTTCTCTTGCGGTCTGAAGCTTATCGACCACCAATTCCCTCCAAGAAGTGTTCCTAAGTCTTCACACACACTCTCTAATCATCCATCATGATATTTTACAATCATTTGTTGCATTTTATATACACAAAGTGCTGAGACGATCAGGCAGTGTGATAATCAGACATTCTGGGTTGTTGTGAACGATATCTTCAGTGTTGGGTTATTGTGGACGACGACATCTTCAGTATACCTGGAGAGGGTCTCGGGGGTCAACGCCCCCGCGGCTCGGTCTGAGACCAGGCCTCAGTATTGGGTTATTGTGGACATCATCTTTAGTGTTGGGTTAACTTAAAAAGTGGCATGACATTTTTATTCTACTTTGCATATATTTTCTACTTTAAAGTTCAGCTGATGGGATGATATTTTGTGCTGTGTATCTCTTGTGTAGATGATGCTGGTAACAACCAGGGGATGCTACTTGTGTTTTAAAGAAGATAATACTGGTAACCAGAGCCTGCTGCTTATGTTGTGTAGATGACGTCAGAGGCGTCTAGACGACTGATATTTACCGTGTTATAGCAAAGCTAAATACACACTCTAGTGTTACTTTATAAAGCAAGTCCGCAAGTTCTGGTGACATGTTATTTAAACCGTGTTTCTGGAGGTATCTTAGTGTATCATCATAATTGTAAATACAGACTGAGGTTCGCAATCTAAGGCCCTAAGGACATAATAGAAAACACACCACATAGCTTGATTTTTTTTCTATTCTAGCTTTTAACCCACCGGGGGATAATAACAGAAAGTGTTCTTGTTTTAGGTTGAGAACCGGTGCTTAGAGGCCAGAGTGGGAGATAACAGTGACAGGATACTAGCAGTGAATGCTGGGAGTTACGTACTGAGTGCACTTTACTAAGATAACCCTGGTGCTGGAGGCTGTACACTGTCTTCCCTCCAGCACTGGTGCTGGAGGCTGTACACTGTGTCTTCCCTCCAGCACTGGTGCTGGGGCCAGTTTCATGATATATTTACACCCTAGTGCAGGTCCTGCTCACGTATTTTCGGTGGTAAGTGTGTCTGCGAGCCCTGTGAAGGAGAATAAACGGGACAATAATGCAGCGCGAGGTCGCCGGGTTATTGTTTAGTAATCCATTAAGGAAGCAACTGACGTCACGTAAGTACGATGGCCACACAAAATGAAATCTGGGAGTATTGATCACAACGTCCATGGAGGAGGAGGAGGAGGATGCAGGAACCAAGCAGAAGCAATACTTGTATGCAACAATTTGGTATAAATCTTGCTAAATTATACCAGCAAGTTGTTTTAACAGACACATGAGTAAACACTAGGACAGTCAGTCAGGGACTCACAGGTAAGGACTCACTAGGGACGAGGGGAAAGTGGGGACAGACGAAGAATAGCCGGTGAGAGGAAGGTCTTGAGTCGAAGATAGAGTCAGGACTAAACCCAACCGTTATATTAATCGTAGGACACATTTATTTGTAGTATTGTGTATCACAAGAAGGATTAGAAGTGATCAAGCTTTAAATGTTCTATGCTAAAGTGTTTTTCACCTCAAAGAAGCTGCCTTGCCTTGATTTTAGAATGCTCACGTTTTAATTTGCCAGTTTTATTTAAAAAACAAAATTTCCTATGTAAAACCTACAGAATGCCTAATCTTATCTGCTGCAAACCTTAAACGTTGACCAAAACGTTCTCTAATGCTTTAAAAATATCCAAATGTTTGCTCACGTGTCTTTTTTAAACTGCGTGGGTAACAATCTAAAAAACCACAAGGCTAAAATACGTCGTTTTACCAACAACAAAAAAGTCAGCTGAACTTCCCAGCTAAAGTGAATATTCTTAAAAAAATTACAAAACATCAAAAGTTGCGAATCTAAAACGAATAGAAAAATAATTAAGAAAATTCGTATGAGAAAAAGCCATTTGAAAATGGTTAAATAGATGAATGTTTGCAAAACAAACACGATGATTTATTTATATTCGTACTGCGAACGCGCACGGACGCACACGCGCGCATGGACGCCCACACACACATACCAGTGAAGAGGCGGGGCCAGGAGATGTGGCTCGACCCCTACAACCACAACTAGGCGAGTACACAGACACCTAGTACCGACCAGTGAAGAAACGGAGCCAGGAGCTATAAATCGATCCTACAACTACAGTTAGGTGAGTACAATTAGGTGAATGCACACATATACACACACAAATTCGAGCCACGTATTACCATGTGACAGAATCTGATATTTAAATGTATGTATCAGTTTCATATCGAAGCATGTGAAACTTAGATTTGCATGTATGTATGCAAGTACGTATGTGTATGTACGCACGTACGTATATATGTACGCAAGTATGTACGTACGTACGTGGGGCTTCACTTTTCACGGCTAGGCAGCGTGACCGGTCACTGGCACTACCAGTTTTCAGTCTCGCGTGAACGTAAGATCTCTAAGTAGCGCCAGAGTGCATAGTCTCTTCATACACCATGTATCCACATTATAATATGATGTATCCACACTATAATCCAATGTATCCCCATTATAATCCAATGTATCCCCATTATAATCCAATGTATCCCCATTATAATCCAATGTATCCCCATTATAATCCAATGTATCCCCATTATAATCCAATGTATCCCCATTATAATCCAATGTATCCCCATTATAATCCAATGTATCCCCATTATAATCCAATGTATCCCCATTATAATCTAATGTATCCACATTATAATCTTAATGTAAATCACCCTACCAGGGTAGAAACCGCCTGTAAAAAACGCTACCAGGGTAGCAAGCTCAGGTAAATCACGCTAACAGGATAGAAAAGTCAGTTTTAAGGGTTCGATGCGGCGTAAACTATCAGTGGCCCTATAAATTCGCAACAAGAAAAAAGAGACAGATTTACTGAGGTCACACAAATCAACTCGTCATCCATCTCCAACATTGATTTTATTGTGTAATTACTATTCCACAACGTTGTACAATGTACAGACTGTACAGGCTAGAGTGTCTCAAACTTCACAACATTCTATAATGTTATGTTGTCTGGTAGAATGATGGGCGATAGACAATGAATCCTATCTCCACCTGTACCACGGTGTCTGTAATCGTGTTATTATGATTTCGTGAGTCATGATGACGGCGGGAGATACATCTGTTAAAACCTGCATTTGTGGTCACAGTGGGGGGGATGGGTCCATGCTAACCTCCCTATGAGGTATAAATACACCTAGTTGGACGAATCTTAATGTAGCCAACCAAATTTCTTAATTATGATCCATTAGATATTTTTATTATTATTTTTTTTGTAAATTTGCCTTAACCTCAATAACAAAGAATCGTTCAGTAGATAAGAAACCAACCTGTCAATACATTTCAGTGGAGAGTCGACTGTTGCAACAAGTGAACGTCAGCTAGAGAAGTTCCAGCTTCCTACAAGGGAAACATGTCTCTAATACTTAAATATTAAACGACCAGAGAGTGAGGCAGAAGTGGTACACCCAGGATGCAACAGTCAGGGTACACCCAGGATGCAACAGTCAGGGTACACCCAGGATGCAACAGGCAGGACACACCCAGGATGCAACAGTCAGGGTACACCCAGGATGCAACAGTCAGGGCACACCCAGGATGCAACAGGCAGGACACACCCAGGATGCAACAGTCAGGGCACACCCAGGATGCAACAGTCAGGGCACACCCAGGATGCAACAGGCAGGACACACCCAGGATGCAACAGTCAGGGCACACCCAGGATGCAACAGTCAGGGCACACCCAGGATGCAACAGGCAGGACACACCCAGGATGCAACAGTCAGGGCACACCCAGGATGCAACAGGCAGGACACACCCAGGATGCAACAGGCAGGACACACCCAGGATGCAACAGGCAGGACACACCAGGATGCAACAGGCAGGCACACCCAGGATGCAACAGGCAGGACACACCCAGGATGCAACAGGCAGGACACACCCAGGATGCAACAGGCAGGACACACCCAGGATGCAACAGGCAGGACACACCCAGGATGCAACAGGCAGGACACACCCAGGATGCAACAGTCAGAACACACCCAGGATGCAACAGTCAGAACACACCCAGGATGCAACAGTCAGAACACACCTACACTACCAAAATCCCTCCAGTTACCCTTCTCCCCTTTCCATTACCCTTCTCACCTTTCTATTATACTTTTCACCTTTTCTCACTTTTTCCCTTTGTGTCTCCTCAGTATTCTCTCAGTCTCTCCCTCTTCTTCACTTCCCAAAAGTACCTCCTCCTCCTCCTCCTCCTCCTCCTCCTCTCTCGCTTTCCTCCCTCTCATTCTCCTCATATCTTCGTTCCCTGCCCCTCCTTCCTCCCTCTATCTCTGCCCCCTCCCTCTCTCCCTGCTCCTCCCTCCTTACCCCTACCTCTCTCCTCTCCCCTCCCTCACCCTCTCTTCTTCCCTGCCCTTCCCATACCTCCCTTCCCTCCCTGCCAGATGAACACAAAACTATTTCCGTTGACAGAGATGTTTCTCCTGAGTTATGTTTATCAGTGTTCTTGTGGGATCAATGTTTTTCTTACTGACACACCCGCCAGTGCCACACCTGTTCCACTAGTGCCACTGCCAGTATCACACCAGTTCCTCCACTAGTGCCACTGTCAGTACCACACCAGTGCCTCCACTAGTGCCACTGTCAGTACCACACCAGTTCCTCCACTAGTGCCACTGTCAGTACCACACCAGTGCCTCCACTAGTGCCACTGTCAGTACCACACCAGTGCCTCCACTAGTGCCACCACTAGTGTTCCACTAGTGCCACAGCCAGTACCACACCAGTGCCTCCACTAGTGCCACTAGTGCTACTGCCAGTATCACACCAGTGCCTCCACTAGTGCCACTGTCAGTACCACACCAGTGCCTCCACTAGTGCCTCCACTAGTGTTCCACTAGTGCCACAGCCAGTACCACACCAGTGCCTCCACTAGTGCCACCACCAGTGTTCCACTAGTGCCAATGCCAGTAGCACATCTATGTTCTACCAGTGCCCCTACTAGTGTCACTGCCAGTATTCCACTAGTGCCTCTGCTAGCACCACACCAGTACCTCTACTATTGCCACCACCAGTATTCCACTAGTACCGCTACCAGTACCTCTAGTACCACAACTGTGTTCCACTAGTGCCACCACCAGTACCGCACCAGCACCACCACCACCAGTGCCTCAGCAGTGCTTCCAGCAGTACCACACCTGTGTTCCACTAGTGCCACCACTAGTATTCCACTAGTGACACTGCCATTGTCTCCACTCAGTGCTTCACCAGTGGATCACTGGTGATACCAGTACCACACCGGTGCCTCACAAGCACCACCACCAGTGCCCCACAAAAGTGTCACCACCAGTGCCCCGTGCCACCACCAGTGCCCCACAAGTGTGCCACCACCAGTGCCCCACAAGTGTGCCACCACCAGTGCCCCACAAGTGTGCCACCACCAGTGCCCCACAAGTGTGCCACCACCAGTGCCCCACAAGTGTGCCACCACCAGTGCCCCACAAGTGTGCCACCACCAGTGCCCCACAAGTGTGCCACCACCAGTGCCCCACAAGTGTGCCACCACCAGTGCCCCACAAGTGTGCCACCACCAGTACCCCACAAGAGTGCCACCACGAGTGCCACTTCATCTCTGAGGTTTACTGGCTGTTACAGAACACGTCTCTCTTCCCTCCCTCACTTTAGTTGTCATAAATATTTAACAGTCGCCAACAGCAAGCATTTAATGTTAAAATGTTAAACTATAACTTAAAAACGTGCTTACCTTATTGGGTTATAAACATTTTAGTATTATGAGCGTTTTTTCTGTATTAAATATTTTCGAGATATACACTTTTTGGTAAGCGTTTTTGAGTTATAAACGTTTTTATGTATTAACTTTTTTGAGTTATAAAATAAATTTTGTGTAATGAACGTTTCAGAGTTACAAACGTTTTTGAGTTAAACACGTTTTTTTTATTTATATATTTTAGTTATAAACGTTTTTAATTTATATTTATTTAGTTATAAACGTTTTTACTTATTAGCATTTTGGGATTTTAAACGATTTTTAGTTATAAACGTTTACCCGCTATAAACTTTTGAATTATAAGCGTTTTCAGGTTGTTTTCTAGCGTATAAACGTTGAGTTAGAAACGCGCTTACGTGCGTTTTCAAGACTAGTCGTACTATTACGTACGACCCCCGTTGGCGTCAAGTGAATGCTGCAGAGAGCGACGGAAGAGAATGAATGTTGCAGGGAGTCATTCCCTGCAACGTTCACCCTGACAGGTGCAGGGTGACAGGGGTTACACTGGTTTTATGAGTAAAACTGTATATATCAACAGTGTGATGGTCCTCAATCTTATGTGTTACATTATTATTATTATTATCGGCATTATTATTAGTAGTAGAAGTAGTAGAATTTATTGTTGTTGTAGTGGTAGTTGTGTGTATGTATGTATATGTGTGTGTGTGTGTGTGTGTGTGTGTGTATATATATATATATATATATACATACACACATACACACACACACACACACACACACACACACACACACAATCTGTGAAGAACACTTGTGTACAGTTCAGGACATTTATTGAAGGAAACGTTTTGTTACGAGTGTCTTCATAAATCCTAAATTAGGACTCATAAAGCCTCTCGTGCCGTAATGTTACATTAAACAAATGTTCTGAACAGGACACAAATGTCCTTTTCCAAACTATGTCCCTCCCAAATCTGAATTTATCCAACTTAAAGCAATTAATGGAAGCCTCAGACTTACTCTTCGTTAGTCACTTAATCTCCCTCAAAGGTTTGTCAAATTTGAAGTGAACATCGCCTTTAGCAGTCCTAATACCATCACAAAATTTTGTAATAACAAAGTCATTCGAAAGGTACTGGGATAAGTGCAATAACAACAACACTGTCCACTTACTGCGATAAATCTTACACAGGGAAAACACGATCTTTAACGTCGTTTATATGAACAGACTCAGTAGGTACTTACGTACTAGCCATGACAATAATAATAGGGTGTTTCAACAAGCAAGTGCAGTGAATCAAAGAATAAATTTCAAGGATGGTGAAGCATTAGTGGATTGTAACGAGCTGGATCAATTTAGATTTAGAAATAATACAGGAAACCACTGTAGCTACTGTACACACAAATATGTATATGCCTCTACATTCATCAGCAGGTTATATACAGAGTATATACAATATAAACAGAGTAGGACCCTATTTATAAGGCCCTATACTCTGTATATACTTTTCTCAGTGTAAATATACTGTGATGATGCTACGTTACTCTCCCTTTAAATACATGCCCTCCCCTCCCAGCCCCAGGCAGACTCCCAGCCCCAGGCAGACTCCCAGCCCCAGGATGGCACCAAGCCCCAGCCAGGTCCCTAGCCCCAGTCTGGCCCCCAGCCCCATGCTGGCCTCCAGCCCCAAGATGGCCCTAGTCCCAGGCTTTTCCAAAGCCCCAGCCAAGCCCCCAGCCCCAGCGTTAAATACAGTCGGAGCGTCGGGGCCAAACACTGATTATTAAGAGTAGAAGTGTGATCATAAAGTCTTGAGGGAATCATGTTTAGTGTGTGTGTGTGTGTGTGTGGTGTGTGTGTGTGTGTGTATGAGAGGGAGTGCGTGTCTGTGGGAGGGTGGGTGTGTGTGTGGGAGAGGAAGAGGGTGTGTGGTAGAGGAAGTGGGTGTGGGGAGAGGGAGTGGGTGGGTGTGAGAGAGGGGGTGTGGGTGTACGAACTGTGGCACAGCCTGGGTGTAATCCTCGCTCAGGGCTCCGCATTAAGCCTGTCATAATGTCTGGTACTTTTGTCAAAGACAAGTTTCGCTGTGGTTATTTACGAGGTTGATGGGTGCCACCTGGTGCCAAGCTGCCTTCTCCACCACACCACACACACACACACACACACACACACACACACACACACACACACACACACACACACACACACACACACTTAAGGAGATAAGTCACAGCACTGAGGCTGGAACGTTTCGACGGTTTAGAGCGAACCGAAATGTGTTTATAAGTTTCCTCTCCTAAATGTGGGTTATTTATGACTAATGAACAAAATGTTGCCTATAAAGACAAGCAGAAGACACTTTTACTGAAACAATGACTGGCTCATGGTAGAAATCTACTCTGAGCGAAACGTCCCAACAAAAGCTTTTTCCCTATACTGTCATTTCACAGCATTTCGCTTCTAAAAATAAAAAAAAAGTTTTCTTGCAGAATATTTGCGATTCTTTCCCCCCAAAAATAGTGTTACTATCATGTTACGGCGTTGCTATGCGAAGTAACGTCTTGCAACACTGCTACTGATGCTGCTGCCGCTTACTATAGGGCAGCAAAAAACAGTGAGGAAGATGGTGCGCCCGCCTGGCACCCTCTGCAAGGAGCAGCAACCAAGCAGGTGGCAGCGGGGGGGGGAAGCATCACCCACCTCCGCCACACATGTTTTGATACCCTCGTCAGCAGGTGTTCAACACTGGGTTTTCTTGCAAAAATGGTCACCTGCTGCATAGCTGCAACTCACACCAGTTTTCACTTTTTTCTTATTTATCTCACTCAGCTTCCACATTTATTCATATCCTTTTATTTATATCTATTTTATCTATCCAAATTACATCTCTTTCAGTTATTTTGTCCTTGCTGTTAAATCTTGAGAATACTGGAAGATGCATTAAGATATTGAAAAACAAATCAGAATAGTGTACATGATGCTGTACTTCCTCTTATACCAGATCATGTGAACCACATTTGTCCTGGATATATATATATATATATATATATATATATATATATATATACATATTATATTAGTTATAAGAGGGATGACAAGTACGGGGAGGGTACAGACAGGGGGCAAGGTGGATCAGTGAAAAAAGGATTTTTTTTTTCATTTCAAATATTAAAATATTAATCTACTTTCCCCTTAAAATTAAAGATAAATTATGTTTGCACTCAATATAACATCAGTGCTGTTAGTTATTTGGTGTGTATATTGCAGCTAAAATTTTGAGATGTGTCAGTAAACGTTCAGACTGTTGTGGATATATAAGAGGTTAAGTGACCTGACCACTGGGGGTGAGTTTCAAGGAAGAGGCTAAGTGACCTGACCACTGGGGGTGAGTTTCAAGGAAGAGGTTAAGTGAACAGACCACTGTGGGGGAGTTTCAGAGAAGTTGTTAAGTGAACAGACCACTGGGGGTGAGTTTCAAGGAAGAGGTTAAGTGAACAGACCACTGTGGATGAGTTTCAAGGAAGAGGTTAAGTGACCTGACCACTGGGGGTGAGTTTCAAGGAAGAGGTTAAGTGACCTGACCACTGGGGATGAGTTTCAAAGATGAGGTTAAGTGAACAGACCACTGTGGGGGAGTTTCAAGGAAGAGGTTAAGTGAACAGACCACTGGGGGTGAGTTTCAAGGAAGAGGTTAAGTGAACAGACCACTGTGGATGAGTTTCAAGGAAGAGGTTAAGTGACCTGACCACTGGGGGTGAGTTTCAAGGAAGTGGTTAAGTGAACAGACCACTGTGGGTGAGTTTCAAGGAAGAGGGTAAGTGAACAGACCACTGTGGGTGAGTTTCAAGGAAGAGGTTAAGTGACCTGACGACTGGGGGTAAGTTTCAAGGAAGAGGTTAAGTGACCTGACCACTGGGGTGAGTTTCAAGAAGAGGTTAAGTGACCTGACCACTGGGGTGAGTTTCAAGGAAGAGATTAAGTGAACAGACCACTGTGGGGGAGTTTCAAGGAAGTGGTTAAGTGAACAGACCACTGTGGATGAGTTTCAAGGAAGAGGTTAAGTGACCTGACCACTGGGGGTGAGTTTCAAGGAAGAGGTTAAGTGACCTGACCACTGGGGGTGAGTTTCAAGGAAGAGGTTAAGTGAACAGACCACTGTGGGTGAGTTTCATGGAAGAGGTTAAGTGAACAGACCACTGGGGATGAGTTTCATGGAAGAGGGATTTTGTAACATGGTGAGGGATGGTATTAACCTGACCCAGTTACGAGGCTCCACAGCTGCCTTCATCAACTGCTCCACTTGTATACAAACACTATATTAACAAAATAAATATCCCCCCCCCCTTTGTGTAATCATGGGTAAAAAATAACAAATTGTTAATTTAGTGCAACAAGCGTTATTAATAAAGGTAGCAATATATATACAGCCAGATTGCAATAAAGGAATAATATTGCTGAAACCTGATTTATACCCCCCCCCCATACACCAATAATATATTTCCAGATTAAAAAAAAAATATTAAAAAATAAAATAAATACCAAACATAAATCTCTACAAGATTTACTTATATAAACTGACCAAGAGGAGAGAAAAATGGATGATGGAATTTAATGTAGATTATGTGTCAAATAACGAAAGTGAAGAAATCGAAATCAAGAGACAAAGAACGAAGATTGTGACAAAATATTAAACATATCAGAAAAAGAGATAGAAAGATCATATAAATGAAGTTGAGAGAAACGCATATGTACACTGGCAAAGCATAAAAAAGGTACATGAAGGAAAAAAAGACCTTTATACGAGGTTTCGTCTCCATAAGGCTTTATCAAGTACGTAAAATATAACGTATATGTATTATATACTTCAGACAGTTACACACACTACACAAAACCAATATAAGGAATTAGACACATGCAACACCTGGGTATCTTTATTTAAAGAAGTTTCGTTAAACAGTTCAATACAAAATTGATATACGAAGGCAGATGAGGCAATCAGTCCCTCATCCAGGGAAACCGGTGTTCGGTATCTTGGTCTCGTCAGATTCGTAAAGACTAGAATACTGAACACAGGTTTCTAAGTGTAAGCACTGACTACCTTATCTTCTACTGTCATGTGTGTATAGTCCTGCAAGGCTCAGGCACTGATTACCTTATCTTCTACTGTCATGTGTGTATAATCCTGCAAGGCTCAGGCACTGATTACCTTATCTTCTACTCTCTTCGTATATCAACTTTGTATTGAACTGATAAAGCCACTGGCTAAAGAAACGTCTCCACAATAAAAATATCGAAGTGTTACTTGTGTTTAATCCCTCATCTTGTCCACATTGTATTCCATTACTGTAGCAACACAAAGCAATTATAAGGACATAATGAAGGTAGTTAAGATAGGAAGAATGTCCATGCTAAGATTAAGATTATAACGAAGCTAAGATTATAACCAAGCTAAGATTATAACCAAGCTAAGATTATAACGAAGTGTAGGTACGTTAAAACAGTAGCCATGATACGGAGAAATATTACGTAACGAGAGTTATAAGACATTTAAACGATAGTCATGGCAGTAGTAATAGTTACTACTGATCATTCATTAGCGATAGTTACAACAATAACAAAAATAATTATTAGAAATAAAGAACAAGAATGCACAATACTGTGACTGAAACAATACAAAAATAACCCGAAAATATGTGATAAATGGTCGAAGATTGAGACACTTATGCAACATATGGGAATTATTTTATTAAGGAAACTTTTCGCCACACAGTGGCTTCATCAGTCCAATATAAAGCAGAGAGGGGTTAAAGAGAGGAGTAGTTTGAGGTAATCAGTCCCTCTTGTAGAAAGTACAGCATATGGCCGGAGAAGTGGCTTATATACTCCTCCTCTCCTTACCCCTCCCTGCTTTGTATTGGACTGAAGAAGCCACTGTGGGGAAACGTTTCCTTGATAAAGATTCCCATATGTTGCATAAGTGTCTCAATCTTCAACCCGCACATAGCAGAAACTTATGACGACGTTTCGGTCCGACTTGGACCATTTACAAGTCAATGGTCCAAGTCGGACCGAAACGTTGTCATGAGCTTTTCTCTCTTCTATGTGAGAGTTATTTGTGTATTATTAGAAATATATATAACCAGAAACAAACATTCACTAACGATAGATACGACAGAAACTAATCGTCCACTAACGATAGATACGACAGAAACTAATCGTCCACTAACGATAGATACGACAGGAACTAATCGTTCACTAACGACAGAAACTAATCGTCCACTAACGACAAACTAATCGTCCACTAACGACAGATACGATAGGAACCAATCGTCTACTAACGACAGATACGACAGGAACCAATCGTCCACTAACGATAGATACGACAGGAAGCAAACATTCACTAGTGATAGTTACGAGAGTTAGGAAGTTAACGCCGAAACAACAAAGTTTAATGACTATCGGTACGACGGTACGATCATTACCAATGAGACACAAACGTACGTTTACGAACGATCGTTACGACATGAAGACAGTTGATAGCGAGACAAGCAAACATTTAATGAGAACATTTACGGGAGGGTGACGGTTCATGCCTGGAGAAGCAATAAAGGAGCACCAACCTCTGCTGATATTGCTGCCAGAATATCCCGTAGGCCATCCCCTGCAGGCGGTGACGGGGCGCAAGTACCTTCCCAAGACGAATTAAATACCTCCAGTTGTACACCTCCCCTGCTTCTGGTGAGGTGTTTACCTCCTCTCGTACTGAGGTGTTCACCTCCCTCCATGAGAAGCATGAGGGACTGACCACCTCCTACCAAGGGTAGCGGACTGACCACCTTGAAACAATTACTATTGTCTTCAGTGTTGTATTCTCTTGGACTCGGCTGAAGAAGTCTATTGTTCAGCCGAAACGTGTCGGCAATAAAGATAGTCAAGTGTTACACATGTGTCTTATTCATCAAACACGAGAATTAGAAATTACCAAGTCATAAGCAACACCAGATCTGCTGGAAGGAAACTAATGAAGCTCCCAGACCTACTGAACCCATAGTGGAATACTAGACGATATTCTCATTGCCCTACTGACGACTCAGAGCTCAGCCTGACAGATTCCGTTGTGTGTTGCGTATAACCAGTTCTGTTTTTCCCCTCGTCTTTTACTCTCTTCGTATATTTGAACTGATAAAGCAACTGGTTAGCAAAACATCTTTAAATAAAGATACTTCGGTGTTGCACATGTGTGTAATTCATCATACTGTAGTGTGATGGAATATAAGTTCATTTAGGTACAGGTACACATTAATACAGTTACATAAATTATCGTACATAGTAACATATGTTTATTACCTAGGATAACCCAAAGAAAGTCAGACAAAGTAACTTATTTCCATTGGGGTCCTTGTAATATCTTATTACTTAAAATTTAAAACAGCTAAGTAACTCAACTGTGTGAAAATCCGCTACAATAAAAGGAGATATACCAGGAATAAAGTAAACAGAGTTATTTACATTAACATTAAAGAGAGGATCAGCTTACAATAATAGCTTCATGAATATTAGCTATACAAGTCACTCTCCTTCCACAGCTTATTCAGGCAAACATAGCAAGCTTTTGATACTACTATATGACTGTTATATAGAATTACGTATCCACGCATTACGGGTGCTCACACATACGTAAGGCATATAGAATAAGGTAGATGGTGGCCGGGTCACCATCTGGAGAAAACCCTCGCCGGGACTGCACCAGCGAACCTACAAGAACAAGCTAGATGGCACACTACAGGCTTTCCTACCGTGTAACTATCATAGAAGATAGTGAGGGTTGCACCCATCAAGTGACTCGTATGAAACTAGGTGCAAGAGGTCACTAAGATTATAAAATCTATATTTAGGAACTCCAGTTTACCACACCATCCTACATTAAGCCATAATCTTCTCTCATGTGGTGTCACCACCATAGTCTTCACTCTCACGCGGCAACACTGCCATACTCTTCACTATCACGCGGCAACACTGCCATACTCTTCACTATCACGCGGCAACACTGCCATACTCTTCACTATCACGCGGCAACACTGCCATACTCTTCACTATCACGCGGCAACACTGCCATACTCTTCACTATCACGTGGCAACACTGCCATACTCTTCACTATCACGTGGCAACACTGCCATACTCTTCACTATCTCACTTCAAATTGGAAATCTTTATTTTAAGGTGACGCTAAATTTCACCCTTTTTTTTTTTCTTATATTCAAGCCTCGTAACTTACTCCCGAAGCTCAATTTCGGTCACAGCCCGAAATCCGATATGATTTTTTTGTCTCCATCCCATTTTCTTAACCTTTAAAACGTAGATTCGACACTTAACGCCCTATCTAGCCAAGTCTCCCTCTGACTATTACCGATAATCTTATCTTCTTATATGTATTGAATAACTCAACATCAGTCTCACTTATAACACATTTCAGGGTAATCTAAAAAATAAAATCTAGTGCTACGAGGGACGGTAATACAACGGTGGAGTATTCTGTGTAAATAATGCTATGATGGTCAGTGTGTAAATAATGCTATAATGGTCAGTGTGTAAATAAGGCTACGAGGGACAGTGTGTAAATAAGGCTACGAGGGACAGTGTGTAAATAATGCTACGAGGGACAGTGTGTAAATAATGCTACGAGGGACAGTGTGTAAATAATGCTACGAGGGACAGTGTGTAAATAATGCTACGAGGGACAGTGTGTAAATAATGCTACGAGGGACAGTGTGTAAATAATGCTACGAGGGACAGTGTGTAAATAATGCTACGAGGGACAGTGTAAATAATGCTACGAGGGACAGTGTAAATAATGCTACTGGGTAGTGTGTAAATAATGCTACAAGCGTCGGTAATACAGTGGGTAAATAATACAAAGCGGACTGAGGCATTTTATTATAAAAACGTCGAGTCCACAAGGAACTTTATCAGTCGAGTTGTAACTTAATTATCCAAGATGGACCGAAACATCGTCATAAGGTCCTCTCCTACGTGCGGGTTTTTGGTGAATTGTTCTAACCACAGTATTGTGTGACCTTTCTTATTCTTCTCAGTCCAGGTGAATTGATAAAGCCTCTTGTGTGTCTTAGCTGCGAGGAACACAATTGATTTTCGTGGGTTTTTCTCTCTCCCAGGACTTTCTTATCCTTGCCGTTGAGAATTTTTGCCCAGCATTACTGTCAGCCAAATTCAAGCGCAGGTTCAGACCAAGGAAGTCGATTGTCCCCAGGTTGGGAGTAAATTAAAAAAGTTGTGTTAGCGAGCTGAAGTATTGGAGAGGCGGAGGTGGGTCGCTGTGGCAGCGGAGGCTGCCAGGTAGACGTAAAGTTTGGTCCAGGTCAATGGTGCTGTTTAATTAGTGACACCAACGTCACAACCTTTCACATTCTTGCTCCAAGATTACATCCCAAGATTACATTCCCAGGCTTACATTCCAGGCCTACATCTCAAGATTACATCCCAGGATTACATCCCAGGATTACATCCCAGGATTACATCCCAGATTACATCCCAGATTACATCCCAGATTACATCCCAGATTACATCCCAGATTACATCCCAGATTACATCCCAGATTACATCCCAGATTACATCCAACAATTCCAACCTTCCTGTTGTTGTTAGGTTATCACTACGGGGACCTTTAAGTGGGTGCCCATTTTTTTCTTTGACTTTATCGTTTATATTTCTCTCAACACAAAAAAAGCCTCATCCAATCTGCTTTAAATTGTCAACACATGTGTACGGTAACTAGGGCAACAATCTAGGAACAACTATCATGTGCAGGTGCCATATGACCAAAGTTGTTGAACCCAATTCCATCTTCCTGGAGTGACACCAATAACTTTTAAAACCTTCAGCGGTATAACTTCAAAGAATAAAATAAAAATGAGCCTCTTAATTCGACGTCGGAGGAGAGTGATATTCAGATGTGTGGGTAAACATCTGTCAGTTTTATGTGTAAAATAGTGTGAAATTTTTATTCGAAACCTGAGACTATAATTGCATTTCATGGGAAAAGTAAGCCAAATCATATATGAATATTTTAGCAAAATGTTGAGGTTTGTTAGGAAATGTTTGAAACTGTTTAATCACATTAAATATATTTGAGTTTGCCTCTATTGAATGGCTTCCAGGATGGTACTTTAAGTTTAGTCTTTGTGCTGGCAAGTTTATCAATGTACTAGAAAATATTATGAAACTTAGAACTACTGGAATCCGTGCGATAGCTGGAGAATGACTCTTCTGATATGTTTAAAATTTTCAGCCGTGGTGTGTTTTCCAGAAAGCAAAGTTGACGTTGTTGTGGGGTACTAAGTCCCACTTTCCCAATTTTGTTAGAGTGACATTTATTTCTATTCAGTGGCAGAAGTCAGGTGAAATGTCGCTGATTTATTCCATAAGAGGGATGACTCACTGCTTATGTGCAAATTGGAAATTTTATTGAAAAATAAAAAAAAAACCGTGGAATCGCTGGATTCAGAGCAATTACTGGAGAACGACTTTCTTGATAGCCTTCAAATTTTCATTGTTCTTGGGCTTTATTAAAAGAAATCTTGGCTCTCCTGAATTCTGTAATTTTAAATTGGTTTCCGTGTAATAACTAAAGAATGAGTCTTCAGGTCGGCTTCAAACACTTAATCGTTTGTTTATCTTAACTGGAAGTATTTTCCTAGGCTAAATCTATATAATGTTATTTTATGTGCCTATAACATCATGTACCTTGATTATGTAACATACATTTAAGAAAAAAAATAAACCTTAATTATTTAAACGCTGGTCATTCTTACTTAGAGTTGGATTTATTTTGGCCTCAAAGTCCCATTTTTTTTCTTACGGAAGAAATTGTTAAATTGAAATACTGCTTTTAATGCTATAATTTCTGAGTAATTCTTCAGAGAGTTACATCCAATGAGGTACAATCCTTCAACGTCGCCTGGTGGCTGAACCTCTCGCTTCACACGGCGAGGGTCTGGGTTCGATTCCCAGCCAGGGTAGAAACATTGGGCGTGTTTCTTTACACCGGTTGTCTATGTTCACCCATCAGTAAAATGGGTACCTGGGTGTTAGTCGACTGGTGTGAGTCGCATCCTGGGACACTGACCTAATTTGCCCGAAATGCTCAGCATAACAAGCGGCTTTCTATATAGTAGCATGTCATTGATGTCAGCTATGGCCTGTATACCTTGTACATGTACTTGTAGTAAATAAATATATTATTATTATGATAACAGAACTTCTGCGCAGCTTCAAGCCTAATGTGTTGGTGTATTTTAGGTGACTGGTCTTTTAGAAACAATAGGTTTAGCTTCAAGGCTGGTGTGTTTCTGAGAGGAATATTTGAATTAGACTTTGGCTGTGCCCTTCTTTAACATGTTTACTGAAGCAATTTCCATATTATCTTCCATTTGATGACTCGTGAATGTAACTTCTGATTCGCTTTATATCTCCAATGATAATATTTAACTGCATTACAAACTTATGAAGCACTCGGTACCAGTAGAGTGCACTCACGTACAGGGTTATGCAAAACCAGGATACCTCTCGTATTGCCGGGCGAAGGAAATATATTATTATTATTATTATTATTATTATTATTAAAGTGATAGGGGGCACACAAGTAGCAACTGAAAATATTTAGAGAAAGTTTCACCTGTGAACAGCTTTATCAAGTATTATTATTATATTCATGGGGAGGTAATTAGACTTGATCCTAGGAATGGGATAGTTACAATTCCTTCGATCAAGACACCATGTGTACACAGCACCGTCTACACACAGCACCACGTGTACACACAGCACCACGTGTACACACAGCACCACGTGTACACACAGCACCACGTGTACACAGCACCACGTGTACACACAGCACCACGTGTACAACAGCACCACGTGTACACACAGCACCACGTGTACACACAGCACCACGTGTACACAGTCATCAATTAATCACTGTCGTTCGCGCTCGTCATCAATTAGGTAAATTGGCTTATGTTGGATATGAGTGGGCAGTCCACCGCCGCCCACTACCGTCCACCGCCGCCCACTACCGTCCACCGCCGCCCACTACCGTCCACCGCCGCCCACTACCGTCCACCGCCGCCCACTACCGTCTACCCCACTATCCACCGCCGTCCACCCCACTATCCACCGCCGCCCACTACCGTCTACCCACTATCCACCGCCGCCACTACGTCACCGCTCACTATTCACCGCCCACTACCGTCCACTCGCGCCACTACCAGTCCACGCCGCCACTACCGTCTACCCCACTATCCACCGCCCACTACCATCCACCGCCGCCCACTACCATCCACCGCCGCCCACTACCGTCTACCCCACTATCCACCGCCGCCCACCCACTATCCACCGCCGCCCACTCCATATCCACCGCCGCCCACCCCACTATCCACCGCCGCCCACCCCACTATCCACCGCCGCTCACCACTATCCACCGCCGCCCACTACGTCTCACCCACTATCCACCGCCGCCCACTACCGTCCACCGCCGCTCACTACCATCCACCGCCACCCACTACCGTCCACCGCCACCCACTACCTTCCACCCCACTATCCACCGCCGCCCACCCCACTATCCACCGCCGCCCACTACCGTCTACCCCACTATCCACCGCCGCCCACTACCGTCCACCGCCGCTCACTACCATCCACCGCCACCCACTACCGTCTACCCCACTATCCACAGCCGCCCACTACCATCCACCGCCGCCCACTACCGTCTACCCCACTATCCACCGCCGCCCACCCACTATCCACCGCCGCCCACCCCACTATCCACCGCCGCCCACCCCACTATCCAGCCGTCCACCCCACTATCCACCGCCGCCCACCCCACTATCCACCGCCGCCCACTACCGTCTACCCCACTATCCACAGCCGCCCACTACCATCCACCGCCGTCCACCCCACTATCCACCGCCGCCCACCCCACTATCCACCGCCGCCACTACCGTCTACCCCACTATCCACCGCCGCCCACTACCGTCCACCCCACTATCCACCGCAGCATACTACCGTCCACCGCCACCCACTACCGTCCACCCCACTATCCACCGCAGCATACTACCGTCCACCGCCACCCACTACTGTCCACCCCACTATCCACCGCCTCCCACTACCGTCCACCGCTGCCCACATCCGCCCATTACCGTCCACCGCCGCCCACCCCACTATCCACCACCGACCACCGCTGCCCACCTCCACCCACTACCGTCCACCGCCGCCCACTACCGTCTACCCCACTATCCACCGTCGCCCACCACCGTCTACCTCCACCCACTACCGTCCATCTCCACCAACTACCGTCTACCCCACTATCCACCACCGTCCACCGCCGCCCACCTCCACCCACTACCGTCCACCTCCGCCCACTACCGTCTACCCCACTATCCACCGCAGCCCACCACCGTTCACCTCCGCCCACTACAATCTACCCCACTATCCACCACCGTCCACCGCAGCCCACCATCGTCTACCTCCACCCACTACCGTCCACCTCCGCCCACTACCGTCCACCTCCGCCCACTACCGTCCACCTCCGCCCACTACCGTCCACCTCCGCCCACTACCGTCCACCGCCACTCACTACCATCCATACAGTTTATATACTGAAGACAGAGGGAGATGAGGTAATCAGTCCCACAACCTTGATAGAGGATGTTGAGCCTTGTAACTTTGATCAATGTGAGGCAGGACAGACACGACTCATCAGTGAAAACAGACTCGAGGTGGATTATATGAGAGCAAATTTACACTCCAAATATATAATAATGAATGTTTAGAGAGAATCTTTTAAAGCAGCTCTTGAGATTTGTCCTCCAAGGTACCACTAGAGAAGTTAGCAGCAAGAAGTTTGGGAGTGGAACGGGAAGAGTGGGAACTCTTGAGGCAGAGAATACACAGGGACCTGTGGCAAAGTGGAGGAGAAATAACAGAAAACTGCCTTCCAAGTGTAGTTACCGATGTAACTGAGCCTTTACAAGACGTAAATATTGCCACATTCCGCTAAGTTTCTCTCAATTCCTGTTATGTTCGCTTTTATCCCGTGAACTGCCGACTCAAACCACGTCCACACACCCACACACACACACCCACCCACACACCCACACCCACCCACACACACCCACACCCACCCACCCACCCACACCACCCACCCACACACCCACCCACACCACCCACCACACACAACCCACCCACACACACACACACAAACACACCCACACACACCCCCACACCCCACACACCCACACCCCCACACAC
>WNWK01009908.1:0-35000 GCA_009830355.1 Cherax destructor | reverse complement strand
TAGGATTAAATTTTCATCGGTATTTTCTGTAACTTCACCAATTCAATTTTTCTCCCATACAGTATTAATAAAAATATATAAACTTCATTTTTTGACGAATTTAGGAAATTAAATCAGTAAAAACTCAAGCTGCGATTAAAAAAAAAATCCAGGTTAGTAGCCATATGAATTCAGATTAGTAATATATGTGGTGGGGGAAAATGAGCGAGACTTTTTCTTTCTTTCATCAACTCACGCCAGCCATCAGTTAAGCTGGTCACCACAGGCCAAATTATCCGTATCAAGTTAAAAAAAAAAAAGCATCCTCATTGCCTCTTAATTTCCATTAAATTTATGTTTATGGCAAAGCTGCACCAAAATATCATGGAAATATTTTTTTTTGCGGTAAAAAACCTATAAATGTATTATATTTGTTTGCCGAAATTATTGTTCTTATTGAATAAAGCGTATGAACTCATTATATTTACTATACAAAGCGTATCAACTAATCATATTTACTGGAAAAGGCGTATAAACTCATTATATTCACTGGAAAAACCTATAAAGATTCTGATGATTATTTAATGAACAGCCTATGAAACATTATGATTACTGAACAAAGCCTAGGAAAGAATTATTTTAATATCATTATAACACATTTATTAAATATTCTGATCAGCAACTCTCAAAATATTTACGTAAACACTACCTTTTGATTATAATAAAACACATTATAAATGCCATTTTCAGGAGACATCATACCCAAGTCCTGAATGTATTATGCCAATTTCAAGACGAATAATGCAGAACGTTCAAGAAAGTATTCTATCTAAACTAGTGAAGGAATTGTATCTCGGCTACAGAAACTATTGTATTTCAAATATAGAAAGTAATACATCTCAAGTACAGAAAATACTGTATTTCAACTACAGCAAATATTTTTTACATCAGAAATTACTGTATTTCAACTACAGCAAATATTTTTACATCAGAAATTATTGTATTTCAACTACAGCAAGTACTGTGCATCAGCTACAGAAAGTTTTGAATCTCGACTACAAAAAAGTCAATGAATCTGCAACATATCTTGCATCTTATTATCAGAAAGAATTTGTAGGCAAAACAGAAATCGTCAAAGTATCTGTTATCATTATTATTCTCATGGGGAAGCGCTAAACTAGCAGGGGTCATACAGAGCCTAGGAAATGGGAGAAAATCGCAGTAGCCTCAGTTCATGAGATCAAGAGCCTATTTTGCAGCATCAAGGTACCCTTCACTCCTTAAAAGCCTATCTTCTCGATCTTACACACGTGCTTGTACATATATTCTGAGAAAGAAGTCAACTGTGGTTCCTGTGTGCAACTTGGACATCAGAATTTCTGAGGCACAAACACTTGGAGCGTAAAAAAAAAAGCGCTCATGGCAAACGACTTCCAGGTGAGAAGAGCAAAAACTCAGGATTAATCATAATGTACAAACAGAGGCCCAGTCTCTGGAACCATGACGAAACATTTGTCATGAAATACACACACACACACACACACACACACACAGTTCGACAATTCCTCACAAGAGGTTAATGCAAAATCTAGAGGATCAGGCACACGTAACAGGAAAGGCACTGCAATGGATCAGTGTGAATGAATGGTTCAGAGAACCGACGAGTTGAAAAATTAGACACATATGCAACACTTGGGTATCTTTATTGAGGAAACGTTTCGCCACACAGTGGCTTCATCAGTCCATACAAAGGAGAATCGTGAAGAACAGGAGGAGTGTGAGGTTGTCAGTTCCTCATCTTGAGTCGATGTTGTCAGTCCATCAATCTTGAATAGAATAACAGCAATGAGCAGAGGAGCTATATACTGAGACAGGAGAGGTGCAGCAGTGTAGGAGGTGTCACATTTGTTCAATGTGGAAGAGGTCCAGGAATAGAGCGAAGAAATCCCTGCAACATCTTGGTATCTTAATACAGGGATTTCTTCGCTTGCCTATTCCTTGGGCACGACCTACTTCCACATTGAACAAATGTGAAACCTCCTACAACTGCTGCACCTCTCCTGTCTACAGTATATAAGCTTCCTCTGCTCATATGCTGTTATTCTATTCAAGATTGATGGACTGACAACATCGACTCAAGATTGAGGAACTGACAACCTCACACTCCTCCTGTTCTTCACGATTCTCCTTTGTATGGACTGATGAAGCCACTGTGTGGCGAAACGTTTCCTCAATAAAGATACCCAAGTGTTGCATGTGTGTCTAATTTACGAATGGATCAGAGAATATCTGACAGGGAGGCAACAACGAGTCATGGTAAGTGACGAGGTGTCAGAGTGGGCACCTGTGACGAGTGGGGTTCCACAAGGGTCAGTCCTAGGACCTGTACTGTTTTTGGTATATGTGAATGACATAACGGAAGGGATAGACTCAGAAGTGTCCCTGTTTGCAGATGATGTGAAGTTAATGAGAAGAATCAAATCAGTCGAGGATCAGGCAGGACTACAAAGAGACCTGGACAGGCTACGAGCCTGGTCCAGTAACTGGCTCCTTGAATTTAACCCTGCCAAATGTAAAGTCATGAATATCGGGGAAGGGCAAAGAAGACCGCAGACAGAGTATAGTCTAGGTGGCCAAAGACTGCAAACCTCACTCAAGGAAAAAGATCTTGGGGTGAGTATAATACCGAGCACATCTCCTGAGGCACACATCAATCAGATAACTGCTGCAGCATACGGGCGGCTGGCAAACCTAAGAATAGCGTTCCAATACCTCACTAAGGAATCATTCAAGACTCTGTACACCATATACGTCAGGCCCATACTGGAGTATGCAGCACCAGTTTGGAACCCACACCTGGTCAAGCACGTCAAGAAATTAGAGAAAGTGCAAAGGTTAGCAACAAGACTATTCCCAGAGCTAAGGGGATTGTCCTACGAAGAAAGGTTAAGGGAAATCGGCCTGACGTCACTAGAGGACAGGAGGGTTAGGGGAGACATGATAACGACATATAAAATACTGCGAGGAATAGATAAGGTGGACAGAGACAAGATGTTCCAGAGAGGGGACACAGAAACAAGGGGTCACAATTGGAAGTTGAAGACTCCTATGAGTCAAAGGGATGTTAGGAAGTATTTCTTCAGTCATAGAGTTGTCAGGAAGTGGAATAGCCTAGAAAGCGATATAGTGGAGGCAGGAACCATACATAGTTTTAAGACTAGGTTTGATAAAGCTCATGGAGCAGGGAGAGAGAGGACCTAGTAGCAATCAGAGAAGAGGCGGGGCCAGGAGCTATGAATCGACCCCTGCAACCACAAATAGGTGAGTACAAATAGGTGAGTACACCCACCTGCAGCAAATGCGCGTCTGGCAAATCTAAGGCTAATTTTCATAAATCTAGGGAGTCATTCACGACACTGTATACAGAGTATGCAGTACCTGTATGGAACCCACACTTGGCCAAGGGGTCACGTACGGGTGTTTCAAACCGATGGACCCAATCGGTATGACCTCATGATTAAACGTCGCCTCAACACACGCCAGACAGTCGTATGAGGGATCGCACGTCCACGCGTCGTGCTAGCCGAGAACTTGCGATCCCTCATACGACTGTCTGGCGTGTGTTGAGGCGACGTTTAATCATGAGGTCATACCGATTGGGTCCATCGTTTTGAAACACCCGTAGATAACCCGTTAGCTCCGGGACTAGTCTCGTAGCAAACCTCTGCACTTTTCCCAGTTTCTTAACGTGCTTGGCCAAGTGTGGGTTCCATACTGGTGCTGCATACTCTGTATACAGTGTCGTGAATGACTGGCTGGCTCCATCTATTTGAAAAACACTGTACTATGAGAAGATAAGGAAACTAAACTTAATGACACTAGAGGAAAGACCTAGAGGAGGATATGATAACAATGTACAAAATACTGAGAGGAAATGATAGTGTGAACAGAACACTGATTTAGAGACGGAAACAGGAACACAAGGGCACAGCTGGAAGCTGAGAACACAGATGAGTCACAGGGATGTTAGAAGTATGTCCCAGAGTAGTCAGAAAATGAAGCGACCTGGAGAATTAAATGGTAGAGGCAGTGTGTGAACATAGTTGCGAATAGCGAAGATACGGGGCCAGAAACTGAGACTCGACCCCCTACAACGATATATAGGTGAGTACACACACACAATGAAAATTAAAAAAAATGTAATCGAGAGGAACTGACTGTAAACGCAAAAAAAAATAATAACAAGCACATGTCACTGACAAATATATGAAGAGAGAATGAATGAGATAAAGGTAGTGGTCGGTGGCTGACTCAGCCCGTACTGGACCAGAATACCTGAGTAACCTTGTGTATAATTCTGTTTGTATGTACAGAGAAATGTAATTCCTTGATGCAGGAAACAAGACACGAGAGCCACATAACAAGGAATACTAAACAACTGACTACACACACACACATACTGAATACGGAGATAGTGTACACACATCTACACTGGACAATGGTTATCGTAGCATAAGCGATAGTGAATTAGTATCACATCTACGAGAATAGTGATAGGCCTTATTTAACACCACTGTGGCTTTTATATATATATATATATATATATATATATATACACACACACATCAATAACAGAACTGTAGCTTGGCCAGGACTCGATCCTGCGTTCCAATGCCCAGCTGAATAGTTAAAACTGGTCAATTAGCAAGAACTCATTTAAAATTAAGTCCTTTCTAAAATTTTCCCTTATACGTTTAAAGATATATTTTTTTTCATTTATGTTAATGTAAAAATTAATAATTTTGTCATGCCGAATAGGTAAAACTTGCGATTTTGGCATAAATAGCAACGCTTTTCTTGCCGAATAAGGCAAGCGAAAATTTGTGTATGAAATAATTTCGCAAAAAAATCATTCTGAACCTAATGAAAAATATATATTTCATTGTGTTTGTTTATTAAATTATTGTAAACTTATCTAAAATATATTTAGTTGGATTAGGCAAAATTAAATTGCGCTTGTTATAATAAAGTTAGATAAGTTTTCTAAGGTTCTTTTGGTACAAAATTATTAATTTTTACATTAACATAAATGAAAAAAAATATATCTCTAAAAGTATAAGAGAAAATTTTAGAAAGGACTTAATTTTAAATGAGTTTACCTGGAGAGGGTTTCGGGGGTCAACGCCCCCGCGACCAGGTCTGAGACCAGGCCTCATGGTGGATCAGGGTTTGATCAACCAGGCTGTTACTGTCGTTCTTGCTAATTGACCAATTTTACCTATTCGGCACGACATATATATATATATATATATATATATATATATATAATAAACAAACGAAACAATATATATAATTAATGCAAAAGATATTCATATTTTATACTAGTAAAATTATATTTAAAAGCACAGATCCACGTGTCATTAAAGCAGTTTTTGTTATTTAATTTCAGTGCGAGAGCGACATTTTGAACACCAATGAAGCAATGATAATGAGGACAAGAATATGTTTAAAAAAAAAAAGGTTTTATGTGGACAACATTTCGCTATAATGAGAGCTGTCTCATTACTTGATAAAGCTCACCGTCGAGCGAAACGTTGTCCCGATAGAGGCTTGTTCTGGTACACATGTCTATACCTGGCAACGAGTCAGTCATATGTAGTAAGGTTGACAACAGCACATGTAAATCCGTATATAATCCTGTTAACCCTTTTTGCGACCTAGTTCCTACGCCTTTTGTGTATCCGTATGATTCTGAGCTACCGTCCAGAGAATGAATACGGGGTATACGATCAACTACACAACACCGTCCACACTAGGGATACGGCGTGTATAATCAACTAGCCACTAATGTCCACACTAGGGATACGGGGTGTATAATCAACTAGCCAATACCGTCCACGCTATGGATACGGGGTGTACAATTAATTAACAACTACCGTCCACAGAATGGATATGGGGTGCACAATTAACTAACCATTAACCTCCAAAGGATGAATCATAATGGGTTGAACAATAAACTAGCTGCTTCGGCAGCAAATTCTAAAGAATCTGTATTAATTGCCGTCGTCATTATGACCAACCCAAGCGATGACTATGAGGAATCTCAGGATTTAGAATCGCAAGCTCAGTGAGGACTTGTCAAGGAAGCTAACACATCACATGTATATTGACAACTGTACACACACATTACTACGTTAGTCGCGTATGTCTAAAAGCCATTAAGACCTCGCATCAAGTCCCTGGCTGAAAGTGGAAACTCAAATCTAGTCTTTCAAATTATCAGTCTGTAGCTTGGTGGTGGAGCACTCGTACCACAGGTCAAAAGACCCGGGTTCTATTCCCGGGAAGAGCAATACATTTAAGTCTCCTTATACCTACTGGTAGTGTTTATCTAGCACTAAATAGGTGCTGAAGTGTGGCAATGTAAACCTAGCACTAAATAGGTACTGAAGTGTGGCAATGTAAACCTATCACTAAATAGGTACTGAAGTGTTTAGTTTTGGATCGCAACCTAGGGAAGAACCCCAAAGAAAATAAGCAATACTAATTGACTTTTTTTTATATTCCTCGGTTAAATAATTGTAAATACGCCCTTTTCATCTTATTCCCAATAAAATAAAACAGACAGTGGTGCAGGGGGCGGCGCAAGAATTTCTATACTGGGGGTGAATAGGGGTAGCTATCTGGTTGGATGGGGGGAGCTAGAAGCGTTAATATTATCACAATTTTTATTTGTTGGGTTGAAGACTGAAGGAATTTTGGAGTCTGAAGACCCCTCCCCCCCAAGCACCTTATTTGCGCCGCCACTGACAGTGGATACAGTAATTAACTCAGACTGTTACAAAGGTGAAATATCATGTATAACTACTAATTACTAATACTCACCCTTGCTTCCTGCCTCTGTTCACTATACATAACCACGTTATAGGTTCCCATTCGTTTCCTTTTAATAAATATCCATAACACATTACACTCGAAGTTAAGTTAACAGCGGCTGAGGTTAAAGATCTCTCACACAGATGCCAAGAAATATTAAGGCAATGAAGTGGCAGAAGTGGTACTGGGGGATGATGCACGACCGCAAGCGTCCACCCGTTTGTCAAGTGCTGCCATCTGTGCCTTCCCCACTGTACGAGACTACAGCAGACTGCACGACGTTACGCTAGACTATACGAGGCTGCCCGAGTCTACAAATGGCTCCAGACTACACGAGACTACAAAAGGCTGATCGAGGCTACATGTGGCATGCAATGAGTATGTTACAATTTATTCGGCTTATGTCACATTCCCATATATGCTGCCTCCCAACCAGCGAACCGGGTGATAAAGGTTTAACGATCATAGGGTACATTGGTTCATTGGCCAATCACAGGCAAGTCCGCCAAAACTGAAGCAACGTGGTTCACTTGTGCCAAATGAACTGTCAAATTTGCCTAAGCTGCCGGTTGATACGGTACACTCTCTCTGACTTCACTCTCTGTTCAGAGATCTTGCGGTCCAACTGAACAAGCAACGAAATGCCAATAACAGAGACGACTTATGATACGCCTGTGTCCTCCGCAGAGACTCCACGGGGCATTTGGTGAACTGGGATGAGGCACAACTCATTCTCACCGAACGAGACCTTAGACGCCGACGGTGTCTAGAAGACTCGCTAATCGCCGTCACCGACACAATAGAACGTAACACTGGAAACCACAAAATTTCTAAAACATTATCATACATGATACTCAAGCAGGCAAAGCAGCACCTACCCAGCAACACAGGAGTCACATGATCTCATCGTCTACCCGTCCTCATCCCTACATGGTATTCTTCAGGTCACCAGCGTCACTCACATCTCACTCCGCCTATATATATATATTATATATACTGTCTTTCAACCTTTGTATGTTAGAAGTAATCAAGGTCCCAGGACCGAAAAGTTTTCTAATATGTCCTAGTGTTTGCTTATTTGTTTCTTCTAAACCAATTTGTTGGTATTTATTATCAAGGTTTATACCACATGCTTATATAAATCTAGCAAATTATATCTGGTGCAGGAAATAAAACTTGTATACTACTGCTGAGTTTGTTTGCTTCATTTCGAAACCCATTACGACCAGGTCGCAGGCTATACTATACCTGTGTTCGTAACACTACAGAAGGATGATCGAGGCTATGGAAAGCTGCCCAAAGCTACAGAATGAGCCTACAGAAAGTGCGTGAGGGTATGTTGACTCGGGTTACCTTCTGTAACAAAGCTACAGGAGGCAGTTAATCAACCTCGGCTCATTCCAGGTGAATAACACTCCCTGGGATGCTACACACATCCAGCCTTATCCATGACTAAAGCAAATTTTTGAAACTTCCCGGTTTTTTTTTTAGTTAAGACAATATTTTTAAATATTTAACAAAAACAAATTTCTAAATTATTTTCATATCGCGAAAATATAGAAAAAGAAAGACAATTTTATAAGTTTACAATTTTATTAGTTTACATTTAAGTGATTAGTTAAAGTGTCAGTTTTTAATATCTTCACTTATTTAAAATTGTGTAAGATAAATTTAATTTACGATACTATTCTGAAAAGGAATAATCCTGAACAGCAACTGTAACAACTCTACTTTCTCTCAGATTGATTCAAAATCTTTCCCAAAATCTGCGCCAAATGTTCGATAAAATATATATATAAGAATCTTTCCCGTAGGGGGCATACAGCACCTGGGAAATGGGGGATAATCAGGTTTAATCCAAGGGAGGAGAGAGCTTCAATTCCTAGGTTAGGTAAGGTTTGTCAGGAAACAGGACAAGTGTTTCCTGACGCGGGTCTTAGTCATACTATGACCCACAGCCTTTGGTCATCTGACCGACGCCTTCCACGGGATTACCAGTCCACCCCCTTTAAAAAGTATCGTTATGATTATAACCATTTGTGTCAGTTTCTTGTATCAAAACTTTACTAGCATCATAGCCCAGCCTCCTTCCCCCTTGATGGGTAAGATAGCAATATCCATCAAGCAGTAGCAAGGGAAGCATGAATTCGAATCCCTGGCACGGTAATGAGGCTGTAGGTTTAGAGACGGAACCAGGAGCTGTAACTGCACCCTCGGAAGCACACCACAGTGAGTACTATTTGAGTGCAACAATGAGTGCAACTCGGTGAGCACCGTCACTACACAAAGTCAACATTACGTTTCCCCTGAAAAGCGGCCATTGTCTGGGCACTGTGTATGTAAATACAAGTAGATTTTTCACCATTACTTGAAGCTTTGTTGAAATTGTTTTTTTTTTGTGTTGAATCTTGGTGTGGTTAGTGTGTGTGCACTCCTCTAATTGTGGTTGCAGGGGTTGTCATAGCTCCTGGCCCTGCCTCTTCACTGGTCGCTACTAGGTCACTCCCTGCTCCGTGACCTTTCATCATACCTCTTCTTAAAGCTATGTATGGATCCTGCCTCCACCTCCCTTTCCAGACTATTCCACTTTGTGTGTGTACTCACCTAGTTGTGGTTGCAGGGGTCGAGTCATAGATCCTAGCCCTGCCTCTTCACTGGCCGCTACTGGGTCACACTTCCCGCTTCTTGAGCTTCATCATACCTCTTCTTAAAGCTCCTGCCTCCACTACATCGTTTCCCAAGCTATTCCACTTCCTGACCACTCTGTGACTGAAGAAATACTTCCTAACATCCCTGTGATGTGTGTGTGTGTGTGTATAGACTGATATATAGGAGCACCACCTCAGGTGTACTGGGACCCATGACCTCAGGACTTGGGTCTTCAGGAAATGAATATGAATTCTCTTTCTGAGGCATTTTCAGCGTTATCGTCTTCTATCGTTTTTTTTTTTTGGTAACAAATTTATTAATACATGTATACAACACATCCACCTTCAAGAAAGATTGCTGATGTCTAGCTTCTTAGAAACCAATCGGGAACTAAGGACCCGACGGGCACTTCTCGGGAGCTTCACACAGATGCCGGAACAAGATGATGGCCCTTGCGTCTGTAGTGTTCACGAGCCTAAGGGCTTTTGATTCTACTAGCACAGTGATATCATTGGCTCTAGTTCCAGTATTTAAGTTTATCTGATTACCTATCATCGCCACCCTCTTGGGCAAAACGTAATCCAGTGTAAGCGTCAAACAGAAAAGATTTGCATAGTCAGTCCAAAACGCATGATACTGGGGCTCTTAGCCGATCATTTAGCTGGGACGAGGCTCCTCTTGATATCGTCGACATCGTTGTCTTGGATGCTAACATTTGCAACTTGCATACTTCGGACTATGCGGAGAATAATGGTCGGCTTCAACCACTCCGCAAATACACGAATTCCGCGTGATATGGGAAGCCAGGCGGAGGGCCAGTGCAATGCGGAGGGTCTGTTAGTCGAGACATGTGTCCATTGCAGAAAAGGGAAAATGTTAAAAGGACAGTCAGACTTCTTGTTGAATGTGTTGCAGACTGAAGTATATCTTTATATATTTTTTCCAGACTGCGGCTGTCCAAGGTGCATTGTTTGCAGACCAGCGTTGGTCTGAAGTGTTGCAGCTGTTAAGGGTTCCCACTAAATAGAGCCACAAATGAAGCTGGGGTCATGCACACCTGCTAAATTAACAAGATGGTCTGATAGAATTTGTTTTACTAGTTTATTGGATGCAATGGAGGAAGATAGGAAGACTGGCAAGGCAATTTGGGAGGCAGAATGCATTCCCGGTCCAGTCCACCAGTATCGCTGGAAGTGGGGTTTCCTTCTATTATTCATGTACGTATATATATATATATATATATATATATATATATATATATATATATATATATATATATATATATATAGATACACTTAGAAGCGTACATCATCTGGTGGGTAGGTAAAAAGTAAAGTCTACTAATGATTCTTGAGGGACCCCGTTTATAACTCTGCCCAACCTGATACTTATTATTAACCGTCACAGGAGCGCTCAATAGTGAAAAATATCCAAGTTCAGCTTGGCCATTATCCTAAAATCAGACACATTACAGTACTAGTTAAGTTTTGACCACACCTTGACATGCATGGCTCTCATTCCATAGATACATCCTTACAAAGTTACTGAATCTTCTTCTCCAGCAACTTGATGCAACACTTCACACAACCCACTCCTAACAGAGAACAAGACACATTAACAGTTATCACAACCAACAGATGCCGCTAATTACAAGACACGGAAAAAGAAGAAACACACTCACAATTATTTACCACTAAAACATGCATTTATTCCAGGGTAATTCTAACCCCAGAGCCGAAACTCTCACACGCCGCACATCGTTAACCATTACACGAGACATACGAATTGCAATTGTGTTATTTATGGTAAGAAACAGCCGGAAATTCGTTAAGGGTGAGTATGAGAGAATATATGAACTTGTCACTATATGGAAACACTATATTTGTTGTTACATTCACTTATATATCAATGCATATGGCACACAATTATATATATAACAAAAACAATAATGAAACCAGCCAGGGATCGAACCCGAAATATTTCAACATCCCCTCCCGCCCCTTCATCCTAGAAGCTAGGTAACTTCTCCCGCCAATGCTACACGATGTGCTAACTTGTGCCCAAAGACTGTTTGGTACTGTGTCAAAGGTGTGAGTGTGTGGGAGATACCAGAGAGTGGATGATCACAGACTGGACCTAGTATTCACCTTGAGTAGTTCGGACATTGAGGATATCACGTATGAAAGGCCCCTTGGAGCGTGTGTGTGTGTGAGTGTGAGTGTGTGTGTGTGTGAGTGTGTGTGAGTGTGTGTGTGTGTGAGTGTGTAGTGTAAATTTATTTTTTTGCCATCCCAATGCACACAAATATCAAGTTACAAAAAATCATAAGCATTTAAACGAAATATACAAACAATATCAACATTTATTTGCTCAAACAATTAGGGGATGAGCTTCACAATTATTTCGATTACTTTTAAAACAAATTTATTGCAATTTATGTGTTATTTACGATGGAAAAAAACTCAAACGCACAAGTTATTGAACACAGACTGAATAAAATTGTAGTCATTGTTGAAATTGAGAATTATTATATTCATGGAAAAGCGATAAATTACGAAGTGGAATTCTACGGCTCCTCGGTATATAGGAGGTAAACAGGTTTGGTACAAGTGGAGGACAGGTCCAATTCCTTGAATCAAGAGCACTTCGCCTTCCCTTGAATGGGAACACTTTGTACAAAGATACGTGGTGTGGAGCAAACTTGTATTATAGACGTTTCGCTCTGTGTAGTGTTTTCACCCTGTGTAGCATTTTATCTATCGATGTTTCCGCCCTTTGTATCGTTTTATATATCGATGTTTCCGCCCTGTGTAGCGTTTTACGTATCGATGTTTCCGCCCTGTGTAACGTTTTACGTATCGATGTTTCCGCCCTGTGTAGCGTTTTATCTAGACCTGTATAAACCCTGTGTAGCTCTGTCAAGTCCTATTTCGCTTTGTGCATTTCACTTTGAGCTCTACAAAGAGCGAAACGTCGTCTATAACAAAGATTGGCTCTACACCAAGTGTAATTGTACCACACGTCTCAACAATACCTGCCATACTTCACAAGGAAAAACTATTATTGAAAATTGTTCTAATAACTCGTATGGTCTATAATTAAATTTTCTTTTTCATGCTACGTGCAGTTTGTTCAAGGTTCCTGCTCCTCCCCATGACTGTACAAGTTATAATGTGCAGTGACTCTGGCAGAGTTATTTAGGTACTGGTAAGCATACGTACAATTATAATATCTAGTAACATATGTGTAAACTGGTAAATTAGACACATGTCCAACACTTGTGTATCTTTGTTGGGGAAAGTTTTAGCCACACAGTGGCTTCCTAAGTGGCGAAACGTTTCCAGAATAAAGAATAAACAAGTGTTATACATATGTCTAATTTATCAACTTGTCGGTTCTCTGAACCATTTATCTACATATGTGTAAATTACTTATAAACCTCCCCCCCCTCAAAAAAAAAGTCAAAATTACTTATCTCCATTGGGGTCCTTGTGTTGGTCACTGATGTCTGTCATTGTAGTTGTGAAAATGAATTACTAGTATTCCTCTTCCCATTGTCAGTTGGAAATATCGCGTTATTGATGGTGTTCAGATATTACACATGTTGTTGGTTGTTCGTTAGAATTGGGTTAGAGTTTTAAAGGACCCCAATGGAAATAAGTCACTCTGTCTGAATTTTTGGGTTATCATAGGTTCTCGACACATATGCTGCTATGTATGATAATCTATGTAACTGTATTTGTGTATACCTGAATAAACTTACTTACTAAATATATTCTCTACATGTAGTGGGTAGATCCCACTTGATTAAATCAGTTCTTCAGTTATTCACTTACTGGTGGCTACTGCATCATCATGTTGATGGGGAGTAAGTGTTCTTGCAGCTCATGAATGTTATATCGGTCACCTTGTTGACAAAATGAGACAGTGGACAAATATTTTCATCACGCTCTTGGTGAAGGGCTCTTAATTTAAGGAACTGCACCTACTCCCCGCCATTCTCGGATCAAACATAATTCTTTCCCATTCCATAAACGCATTATGACCCCCTAATAGGAACAGTTTTAATTCACACATTCGGTTACTGGCGAAAAATACACATGAATAAAATACTGTACATTTTATTTTACCTCCCATCAAACAGGTCAGGTGTTTAATCCCACACAGAATTAAGAATCGAAGCCAAATTTTAGTATATATATGCAATAAAATATAGAGAAAAGTGTGTACTTGCGCCGAAGGGATGATCCATGGGAGCTCCAAGCGGTAGCACAAAGGGATAAAGGATTTTATCCATAGCATTTTTTTACGGTACAGACACAACTGCAAAATTCGTGAACAACGAAGGCAATGAATAGTGAAATGCTTTTAAATCCTAGCGAGAGGAGTGTCAATCAACATGAGAACACTTTAAATATTGTAGTGCCTTCCCACGCTAGTGCCAGTAACTTTATACAAACATTTACCAGGAACAATGGACAGTAGACTTCCAGTCAGAACTGTTGGAATTACTGAATGAAAACACTCTTCACCTGGAGTGTCAGGTGGCAAACCATATATCAGAACTTAGAGTGCAAAAAGTTTTCACCTGCCACTGAGGAAAAATAACCCACTGTATCAAATAAAAAAAATTGCTTCACAACCGCCCCTATCCTTCCTCAAAACAGAAATAAAAATTAATGAATGTAACAGAGCAGAATAAATTATGCTAGAGACGTCATTCGTAATGGTAAACTGAATTATGTTATATATTATTAAAAAGACTAAAATAAAGTTCCTTAAGGAGTTTTACAGCTCAGGGTCACAGGAAGCCTTCGTCAGGCAGTCACCTGGTCTTGTGATAACGGAAAATATCTTAGTGTGTTAGAGCGGAGTGGCGACAAGTGGTTTTTGTGACCTGACGTGTTGTTGGAGTGTAAGCAAGGGGATTCAGGGAAAACCAGTGAGCCGGACTCGAGTCCTGGAACTGCACTCTGAAGGAGGGATGGGAATGTTGCAGTTCGGTAGGCCATCTGAAACGGTGACGTAAGCACACTTTTTGCAAGACAACAATTGAATAAATAACAGTGAACACGTTTCCTTTTCTTTGGGTCACACTACCTCGGTGAAAGAGGGAGAGACGCTGTGTTAAAAACAAAAGTCTGAGCCTCTGATAAACTATCCGAGAACACAGGAGGAAATATAAAATACAATGAAGCCTTGACAGTACTTTAATACGTAATTTACGGAGCTGTAATTAATAAAAGCTCAACAAATTATTATGACTTTTTTGTGATAATTTTGTGCACAAAGAAAATAATTAAGGGTGAAAATATAAAACTTGTAGATTTATAAAAAAAAATACTAACCGTGTGCATAGTCATACGTGTTGGGTCATACACAACCATACACGTGGGGTCATATGTACACAAACACGCGGGTTCATACACACACACAAGACAGACATGAGGTCATACACACACAACCACACTAGACAGACAAGGGGTCATGCACACACAACCACACAAGTGGGGTCAAACACACACAACCACAACATAGACACTAGTCTGGACTCCTGAACAGCGTCTTCCACGCCTCGACTAAGCACTTGTAATCCCTGAGCGTCCAGTACTAGCACGGAGGTGCTTCTTCCTGGTTCGATATTCAGAGGTATTGATCTCCAGCCTCCGGAAATACTAAGCTTAGACCATTTTTGAACCTGTATCCTCTCATAATATTCCTAGCACTATACTCCTTTGATTCAATGTAATTGTGTATGGATGATCCATATTATTTCCTCTAGATTCTGATTGGATAATTGTGTGACTGTTGAGTGGCTAGCGGCTTGTGATCCTAGTTGTTGATTAGACAGTTATATGGGACTTTAGCTGCTGACTGGATAACTATGTACGGCTCTAGCTGATGACTGGATAACATAATCCCGGGTTGGGTCTACACAACTCATGTAAAAAGTTATAACTTTTCATTTCATTTGAGCACTCGTGACAGTACCAACTTTTGTGGAACCCCACTCGTGACACTTACCCATTCCGACACCTCCTCTCGGACAATAGAGCGAAAAACTAACGTCAAAGACCTGGGAGTGATCATGTCAGAGGATCTCTCCTTCAAGGACCATAACATTGTAACAATCGCATCTGCTAGAAAAATGACAGGATGGATAATGAGAACCTTCAAAACCAGGGACGCCAAGCCCATGATGACACTCTTCAGGTCGCTTGTTCTATCTAGGCTGGAATATTGCTGCACACTAACTGCACCTTTCAAGGCGGGTGAAATTGCTGACCTAGAAAATGCGCAGAAAACCTTCACGGCACACATAACTGCGATAAACCACCTCAATTACTGGGAACGCTTGAAGTTCCTAAACCTGTACTCCCTAGAACGCAGGCGAGAGAGATACATTATTATATACACTTGGAAAATCCTAGAGGGATTAGTACCAAACTTGCACACGAAAATCACTCCCAACGAAAGCAAAAGACTCTGCAGACGATGCAACATTCCCCCAATGAAAAGCAGGGGTGCCACTAGCACGTTAAGAGACAACACAATAAGTGTCAGGGGCCCAAGACTGTTCAACTACCTCCCAGCATACATAAGGGGGATTACCAATAGACCCCTGACTGTTTTCAAGCAGGCACTAGATAGGCACATAAAGTCGGTACCTGACCAGCCGGTCTGTGGTTCGTACGTTGGATTGCGTGCGGCCAGCAGTAACAGCCTGGTTGATCAGCCCCTGATCCACCATGAGGCCTGGTCACAGACCGGGCCGCGGGGGCGTTGACCCCCGGAACTCTCTCCAGGTAAACTCCAGGACAGTAACTCATTGTTTACTTCCTGCTAAGTATTCAATGACAATGAGAAGAGTTTCTAATTACTGTTACTGTTTTAGTAGAGGAACTAAGTTTGTAAAGGGTAGTAGTAGTGGGGGACAGCTACTAGTATTACCCAGTCCAGTTCGTGGTGGGGTCATGATCTCTTTTTGAAAGCATCATGGCTAAGTTGTTAGCGTGAAGTGTTTGTAATTGGAAAAAGAGCATAAAGGAGCACTGCAGCAGGTCTACTGGTCCATAAGTACCCCATCTTACTCCATCCCACTTCCCCACAGAATTTAGTAAATAGTCAATGGATTATTTAGTCGCGAAACAGGCGAGGTGTTGCCAAGTCTGGCAAACTTGTTAACTAATAACTGCGCAGGCAAAAATTATAACTGATTACTCATAAATTTGATCTCGAAACTGTATAGCTAAAAACTAATATTGAAACAAAATTCAGATCAATGTCTGAACTAATTAATATTTTGCCTCGAAATAATTCGTGATCCCCTGTAAGCTAGGGGACAACTGAAAAGACCAGGATTCGATTCCAAGGCTAGGCGAGAATTAAGTGCAAACCTTGTACCTAGTGATCCCATGGTGGTTGAGTATTTGTCAAGCGTTGCAGGTCACATCATAAGGGGAGGTAAACAAGTCAAGACTGAGCTTTTAAATCAGCTTTACCCATTAAAGGTCTTAAAGCACCTTTAGAACGGGAATGAGAATTAACTCAAGTGGAGGATAGATCTTATTCCTTGGATCAAGAGCCCTTTACTGCAATTAACGCAACCCCATTGAAGGGGCTTGCTCTCGGAGAAGAGTGATGAGCAGGTTGATTCTACGAGGCTAGCAATATTAACTCGTCATATTCATCCAGATGATCTCATTCCTTCACAATCCTCGCACCAAACGACTAACCATCACTAGTGTAAATATATCACAAGATGGCGCTAAATTATCTTGATTAAACAAACCTCTTGAAGGGACGTACCTGGAGTCTGTGAAGGGCTCTTGATCCAAATTATTATTATTATTACATGCTTGGAGAAGCGCTAAAGTCACAGGCGTAATACATTGAATGTGGGAATGGGATAAAATCATGTTCGATCCAAGAAAAGGGAAGCTAGGTTCAATTCCTTGGATGAAAAACCCCTCGCTGGATAACCGAGAAAAAGACAAGAACATAAAAGAAGTGGCTGGAATGAGCTCTCATTTCGACACCATCAGCCAGAGGCTGGTAAGTTTCCAGGTGGCTGGACCCCTGACTTACACCTCAGCACACCACCCTCCTCACTGACACGGGTTCGCACCGCACAACGTCTAGTCATCTGCTATAACCACTACATATACCTTTGCTTACCATGTACTCTTCTGAGAGACATGCCATAAAATATCGACACAACGGAAACACGCATAAGTGCAGTCGAATGAAATCCTCTATAGACAACGTTTCGCCCACGCAGTGTCCTTCTGCAAGTCAAAGGTGAAAAAACCTCACTGAGTGGGCGAAACGTTGTCGAAAAAGGATCTCATCACACTACATTTGTGTCGGTTTGCACGTACACTACAGACCTGAAAAAGTTTGTTCTGCAAGTGTAACTTTGGCGTCATCAATAATGGTTTTTGTTCTACCATAATGTCCTGTTTTCAACTTGCCAGTAATGGAACCTCAACCTAAGCTTCACAAAGCTGTGCTTCCTGCCCCCGGCCCCTCCATTTATGATTATAAGCTCAGAAACCAGTGTATTCTAAAACAAAATGTCATCTCCCAGCAGACTTATCATACTCCCAAATTCCAATATAATCATCTATCTAGGAATCTCAGTTTCTACTAATTCCAGCACCAGCATCAAATAACTCACACAGAAAGAAGTTGAGTTACCCCTACGACACCATAGCAAGTGTACAATTACACACACAACTCACACATAGAAGAGAAGAGCTTACGACGACGTTTCGGTCCGAATTGGACCATTTACAAAGTCACACTAGCACAAAGAACAGGTAGAAGGGGTATTTATAGGCCAGCAGACAGGGAAGGGCACAAGAAAGTGGTGGAGGAGTAATAGTGGAAGTAGTAGTGGTAGTGCCCTCCCCTGTTTGCTGGCATATAAATACCCCTTCTACCTGTTCTTTGTGTTAGTGTGACTTTGTAAATGGTCCAAGTCGGACCGAAACGTCGTCGTAAGCTCCTCTCTTCTATGTGCGGGTTGTGTGTGTATTGTTCCAGTCACGGTATTGTGCCTTTTTTGTTATTTAAGTGTACGATTTTATTCCATGCTGAGATTGGAACACATTTTGTGGGAGAAAAAGTGAGACCTAAACACGAGGATCAATTAGTACAAATATGCATGCCAGATAAACAATAATGTTTGTGTCATACATAGAAACTAATGGACATCTTGTGAAGCAGACCGAGGTTAAATTAATCTAAGAGGACCTACACAAGCACCATGACCTAGAATCGATCGTAATACAGTTATTCAAAACATCGAAAGCAGCATACCAAACGTTCTGGCTAATTTATTTTTCAGGAGACAGCCATCGGGTGACCTGACACATCACAATACAACTGACTTCACCACATCTTGTTTTCCTTCGACCATGAAAAAAGGATTTTACAGACTTAATCAAAAGAAGAGAGTCATTTTATTTACCAATTTATTCAGTTTAAGTGAGAAGCCAAAAAAACAATAAAGCAAAAAGGGAATATGAAATTAAGATTGAGAGAGAATAAAAAACCAGCCCAAAGGTTTTTTTCAGATATACGCATAGCAGTAGGGAAAAGGTAGGTCCACTCACATGAAACTCAGGTCAGCTCTCTGTTATTGACACTACACAAATAACCCCCGCTCATAGGGGTGTTGAAGCCACTGTGTGGCGAAACGTTTCCTCAATAAAGATACCCAAGTGTTGCACATGTGACTAATTTACCACCTTCTCTAGGCTGAGGGACTAATTACCTCGTCTTCTACAGTCTCTATATTGAATTAACAAAGACACTGACTGGCGAAACGTCTTCATAATAAAGATACCCAGGTATTGCACTTGTGCCTTATTCATTATGTACAATCGTTATTTTAACTTGTATCATGTCTATTGCAAAATACGTTATTTAGTATAAATTATATATATATATTCTTACATCTACAAAAAAATACATTACGACTTTTATTGCAGATTTTAGATCCAGCGAGACGTGAAATGGTTGAGCATCGTGTCGTTTGAATGCCTACATATTATCCAATACGTAATATTGGAATCCCGATGCACAATATACAATACATTTCCACAAAACGCTGACTTTTTACTTTGTAGTCACTATTATTTTTGAAATACAGACCTTGCTGATTTGCTTTTTTTTGGGGAGGGGGGGGGCTGATGGTTAAGCAAGAAAATGCGACATTATTCAGAATTCGTTTAAACCTCGGGAAGAATAGGAAAATTATTAGCTATTGTTTGATATTTTAGAAAGTTCCATAAAATATATTTGTTTTCAGTGCGTTTATATACTAGAATTATTATTATAATTATGAGAGCTCTAAATTAACTAAATCCCAAGTGTAAATAATCTTGAGATTTTAAATTAGAAACGACAGCGGGTAAATTTAGGATCTAACAGTGGAATAAATGCTGCATTGATTAACGTTCATTTAACCTAACCTACTTTAAAGAAAGCCAGGTATATCACCGGCACTATCATCGCAACCAATATCAAAGACGTCACTAAGTTTAAGGGGTCAAAGCCAACACTGAGGAAATGAATGCCCCTACACCATCCCTTATTGTAGTTCCCATAGTGTATGGGAGTGAGAAAGACTAGAGTACTGCCCACATGAGTACTCACCTAGTTGTGGTTGCAGGGGTCGAGTCATAGCTCCTGGCCCCCGTGTATACATAAGCTTTCCATCCCAATAACACCTACAACGTTTTACACTGTAGCAGCTTCACACGACAGAAATCCATTCATATAATTTTAATGCAGTAACGTAAGATTAAACGATACTATGCTTTCCATTTACTCTAATTCCTTAATCGTGACAAGGATATTCTAGATTATCTAAATATTTAATGTTTTATCTTTAGAGATAGGTCAGCTAATTTTCTGTAACATTTAATAAGACTAAAATATATATGTCATGTCCAGCACCAATTGCATTAGCTTCAGTAATAATTAATCTATTAACGAGTAAATTGCGTTGTGAAGCTATAATATACAGCTACCCAGTATATGATTATAACTTATCAAATTTTATGGGCATGCCAAATTTTCACGACCCAACATAATAGGTATAATACTCACCTGGTTAGAACTATTTCTTACCAACAAAACCTCTAGGTTTTCACCAAGGTCTTTTTTATATGACGTTCAGATCATCATCTACATACTATGCAGTTTCATTCTGATCCTGACTCTTAGATCAAACGTATAAAATACTGACAGTTTGATGAATAAGACACATGTGCAACATTTGGGTATCTTTTTTTTTGAAGACGTTTCGTCCTTGGTGGGCGAAACATCTCTCAAATAGGCTTTTATATACCCAGATGTACATATCTTATTCCTCAAGCCCATCCTTGATCACACCACACCATATATTAATATGTCTGTGACAGCAATAACAAACTATCACCTGACGCTTGATACATTAATGGTGCTTCAAAATGTGTTATGGCTGCTAATTAATAATTATTTTGATACGTCTTCACTATTATATTTCGTTCAACTATTGATCTGCATGTAACAACTTTCTCTGTGACAAATCAATAGGGAAATTAAATTCTCTAAAAATAAATACAGCATTCGACTCCCTGTAGGTCCTAATACTGTTTATTCTCTTGAAACCTTATTTTCAAACATTTAAACACAATATTGATGCTAAAGATTGCGAGTAGAGAAGTTGTTTACAAATGTTAGTACCAACATTCTTTTTCTAGGACTATAAAATTTGTGTCAAACAATTTATAAAAACGAGTATTTTGGGGTACAGTATATTAGGGCATATACTATTACATATATCTTTATTACAGATACTTACTCATCAAAGAACTTTATTGCTTTATTGGTACTCCTATTTGTCTAAATGTTACATTTTATTGAAATATAAATATTTATTTATTTTAAATATCCCCAAATTTTGCCAGACCGGAATAATTATTTCAGTCTATTAATTTGGTAAATGTTATTAAGTTTTGTGTATTTAGCTGATACTTAATATAAGCTGGTATTTCTAAGCTTATTTTGTATGAATAAGCTTGGGTCGTATGTTGAAAAAGCACCTCCCTTCAAGGGAGAGAATGAGTGGAGTGCTTTGTTGCCGGTGAAGGGCTTTTGATCCACGGAATTGAAGCTGCTTTTCCCGTTCCTTACATCAAACCTAAGTACCCATGCGATGTATATCCTCTATGGATTTAGCGCTTCCAATAATAATAATAATAATAATAATAATAATAATAATAATACAAATAATAAAGAAATCCAAAGTTTAAAGTCATATTCCCTACAGTTCATTGGTCCAGTTCCCAGTATGACTTTCCAACCCCTACTGTCTGTAAAAAGAAAAGAAACAAATGCTATAAAATGTGAGCTTTTATTAACTACGTTTCGCTCGCAGAGTGGAAGAAACGTCGTGGAAGAAACGTCAATAAAAAATAACATTATACTACATTTGTGTATTTTATTCATCGTGTCTTTATTTTATTCAATTTCAGTCCCCTGGTCTGGTCAGAGTTGAAGAGGTTCAGTCCCCTGGTCTGTTCAGAGTTGAAGAGGTTCAGTCCCCTGGTCTGGTCAGAGTTGAAGAGGTTCAGTCCCCTGGTCTGGTAAGAGTTGAAGAGGTTCAGTCCCCTGGTCTGGTCAGAGTTGAAGAGGTTCAGTCCCCTGGTCTGGTCAGAGTTGAAGAGGTTCAGTCCCCTGGTCTGGTCAGAGTTGAAGAGATTCAGTCCCATGGTCTGGTCAGAGTTGAAGAGATTCAGTCCCCTGGTCTGGTCAGAGTTGAAGAGATTCAGTCCCCTGGTCTGGTCAGAGTTGAAGAGATTCAGTCCCCTGGTCTGGTCAGAGTTGAAGAGGTTCAGTTCCCTGGTCTGGTCAGAGTTGAAGAGATTCAGTCCCCTGGTCTGGTCAGAGTTGAAGAGATTCAGTCCCCTGGTCTGGTCAGAGTTGAAGAGGTTCAGTCCCCTGGTCTGGTCAGAGTTGAAGAGACTCAGTCCCCTGGTCTGGTCAAAGTTGAAGAGACTCTGACAGGTGTGCGTTATCAAGCTTTGGCTTTCCAAGTATTAACAGAAGCCTCTTTTATAAGATTTTATGCTGTGTAAAAACAGTATACTGGGAAAGAGATTGCTTGGTTTTGCATTAGCTTGCAGTAGCTGACTACTGTTTAAACATTGACTCTGGTGTGTGTGTGTACCTGGGACGGTATGACCTGGCTCCCTGTAAACTAACCTCCAGGCAGTGTTGATCTTCCACTGTGAATGCCGGGATTTTGAGTCTTAAATATAATGCGAGTTAACGCTAGAAATATTTTGTGTTACTCAAAAAAATGGAGTGAAAATGATGAATATTGCATTCGGAAAACCTCGAACGTTAATAGTTAAAAAAGGTTCATTTTAATAAGACCAGTGGAGCACTGCCAGTAGCCTTCATTATATTAACAGTATATAAAACTAACAAGTAAATGAATTAAACACATGTTCAACACATTTGGGTATCTTTATCGTAGAGACGTTTCTCCCACCTATAGTTTTATCAGCACATTACGGAGAATAATACTGAAGCCGGTGGAAAACATGTAGTTTGAGGTAATCAATCCCTCAACCTTAATGGCGTTGTTGATCAATTCCTCAGGCTAGACAGGTGTTTAATCCACCAGTCTTAAAGTTGACTGACGGACTGAATTCCTGTCCAGGCTACTGATCACCTCAAGCTACCTCTTGTTTTCCACCGACTCCAGTATTATTCTCTTTATTGGACTGATAAAGCTACTGGTTGGCTAAACGTCTCTACAACAAAGATACCCAAGTTTTGCAGACGCAATACGCATACAGTCCCACGCTACGCAGGTTCAAGTTCGCATAAACAACCACATCCCTCGTGTGAGGAGAGGATGTTGCAGGTTGAAGGATCACCTAAAATGTGATGCCAACACACCCCTGGTATGACAGCGACTGAATGAAGGATGATGAATGTATTTCCTTGTTTTGGGTCTCCCTACCATAGTGGGAAACGGCCGATGAGGTAAAAACAAAGGAAAAATTGTAGGAGATGCTGAATCCACACATTGAAAGATAAATGGAAAAATGGAATATTTGAGCACCATTGTATTATTATTCACACCTTCAGAAACAGTAAATGTTTTTTGGATATATTGGATATATAACAGTAAGAAATAACTGAAAATCAAAAGATGTGAGACTTTCTAGGAGTGGTTTAGATGGTTACATTAATGGAAATGGTCTAGTGTGTGTGTGGGGGGGGGGTTGATGTTTGGCGTAGCTAACAAGGGGTAAGAAGATATATAGCAAAAGAAGGCCTTTATTAGTACCACTTTTCACCCACTGGGTTTAAAACCTGTCGACTACCTCATGGTACTTAATAAAGCCTCATCTAGGCTTTATCAAGTACTAATATAGGTCTGCTTTATGTGTCTTTTCACTGGATAGGTAAGTTGGACTTGATGAACATGAATCAATAAGCCTGCTACAGTTTTTTTAATAATATTCTTAGGTGAAGTCCTTACAAATGAAATGCAGGTGACCTGAGGAGATTATAAAAGTAATAAGAGATTAATATAAGTTATGGCTGCCTTGGGTCTTACTAATCTCATAAACTTCTACAAAAATCAGCACGTTATACATATTAATTTTGGCAGTCAAGGTCGTACAAGCCATTATTTTATGAACCCCTTTTGAGGGAGGGGCGTCTTCGTTTTTGTGAAGGGCTTTTGATCTAAGGAACTGGAGCTACCCTCCATGTGTTTTGCGTTTCCCTATAAACGTAATAATTTGTAACCATCATCAGCATGACAGCTGGCCCAGAATTTTTTTTACATATAGACAAACACAAACAGGCCTTACCAGCAAGGTAGTTAAGACTTAATACTGTTTGTCTGCACTGATCAAGAGCGTGGTCATACTGATTGTCTTAAATATACGCAGTAAGTGCATAACACAGGTCAATTAAAGGGAGGTTTAAATCTAGGGTGGATATAGAAGATATAGGACACGTCTGAGGAAGGGTTGGTAGGGGGGGGGTGAAAAGGGTTTTTGAGCACTCAGTTATTAATGTGTTACATCGGAGTGAGTGAAGACCAGCTGTTTCTATGATCTGATGCGCTGTTAGAGTGTAGATAATATCTAAGAAAAGAGTAAGAAAAAACAGTCAGCTGGACTTGGGAATTTTAAGTATTTTTATGCTCTTTCTGTTGACACTACATAAATAAACACGAAAGTAAACTGACAAATATTTGTATATGAATGACTTAACTTTATTGTATATTTTTTAACAGATCTACTAACTCACTGTGTTAAAAGGTCAAAAGTAATGAAGCACACAATATTTTGATACAGGCGGCCGCCAATGAATATACGGGTCATTTATAATCCTGTATAGCCAAATTAATTTTTGGATGAAAGTATGACAGGTGCCCTTTTATTTATGCATTGCAAAAATCGTATTTGGAGAAATTTAGTCAACATCGTCATTGATTTCTATTTTTTCCTCTTTGGAATACCCGAATAAACACCAAGACATTTGCTCTTAAAAATACACGTAACATTATGAACAGTTCTCTACCGGGACATTGTCATGCACATCCACCAAAATTCAATTATGAAAAGGAATGCGAAATTTTAATTAATCTAATTTAAGTGTGAAAAATAGCGGCCTGAGCTTGAAGAGCAGTAGTACCCCCCCCCCCTCAGCACCTGCCAACGTCACCTGCAGAGGGACAGCAGCAGCTGCCATTTTCTTGGATCAATGTCCCTTCAAAGGAGTCTGGGGGGGGAGGGCTACTTTGATAACTGAGAAAGGTTCTTGATTCAAAAAAACTCATGCTACATTCACTTTCCTTGAATCAAATCTGATTACCTTCCGACTCCCAGGAGCTCTATGATTCCTGCGGATTTAATAATAATCTTAGATCAACGTAAAGCACCTTTACATTGGTTGATGTTGAAGCTCCTTTTCGGGACCTTTGTAGTGTAATTTGCTGGTGTTCTATTTTGATCTTATTGAGAGTATTTTTGCTTTTATTGTTACGAGGTTTGGTGGCTATTTCTTTCATCATGGTAAACTCTTAGTGATATTTTTTGTGTGTTATTGGAAACCACGTCCCACGCCCTGAACACTCCAGGGATTTTACAGTAATGTACATATAGGTCAAAAATGGTAATAAATAATATATGCAAATTTGCAAATGATGCGCAAATGTAGTACTAGGACATTTATTGCGGAAACCTCTCGCTCATTGGGAACTTTGTCAATGCAATGACAGGTGAAAACGAAACGTTGCCATAATAAATGTCCTTGTACTGCACTTGCCTTATAGATTCATGTAGTGCATTGAGAGGCTTGCCAGACATCCTCAGTGAGGGAGCTCCACGTACTTATAAAGTGATAAGTGAGACACTTGCGTAGCACTTGCGCGTATCTTCATTGTGGAAATGTTTTGCCAATAATGATACCCAAGTGTGTCATTCATTTTCCTGTCGATTTTCTAAATCATTTGTACAATGAAGCTTGTCTAACAAGCTATGTCATTGTAAGAACGCATCGCCAGACACGACATACCACTCGTGACATTATAATGGCTCAGGACGAAAACGAAGGGCATTTACAACAAAATATGTGGATCTAAGCGAATATAGGCTTGTATATACACGGACGGGTGTGTATATCTCATTGTATATACTCTGAGTTAACCTATTTCCTATTTTAGGGATTTTATTAGTCTTGGCTAGTGTAGTGTACAGGTGACATGAAGCTTTAATGACTAGTACATAGTCGACATGTTTTAAACTACATTAACCAACCAACAAATGTCGTTCAATTTTAATTTCAAAGTTGCCTGTTAGTTGTGAATTATAACAGGAGTAAATGTGTAAATTATTCATAATGCCATGTTTGTATGTTGGACAATGGACGGCTCCTTAACGAACTGCGTTAATATGCCGGCTACAGTCACCCTTAATTTGTACCAGTGTGAAGACTATTGTTACTCTTAACTTGTAGCAGTGTGTTGTCTCCCATCACCCTTAACATGTACCAGTGTGCTAGCTTCTCTCACCCTTCGAGGATGGAACAGTGTCTCGTTAGGAAAGTTTGGTCCTCCCAGAGGAATGCTCTTCTGGGTTTGTTAAAAATGCTTCATAGCCTCGTATGAAGAGTGAGTAGAAGACACGGGGCCGGACTGATGGCTACATTATACACCTTCATATTTTCTGAAGGAATGATGGCGCTATAAGAAACTTATATTTTATGCACAGGGAGTTAACCTTGATGTAACCTACAATGTTTGAAATTTAACATCAATGAGAAAAGACATGCTGCCGAACAAGTTTATATTGGAACAATGTTCAGTACTGTCTAGAGCTTTGTCTAAAGGTTTTGTTAAAACCCAACACCGAACGAAAACGTTATTCCAATGAAAACGGGTTCTGAAATGTGTCATTGCCTAAATATCGTCGGCGGTACGTAATTAGGATCTGTGTCAGACGGTAAGCCAGTCTGGCACTGACCTCAGAGCAATCTGAGGTCAGTGCCAAACTGGCATGACACTGCAGGATGTAAAGATTGTTCTGACTATATTTATCTTACGTACTTAGTAGCGTTTTATAGTCATTATAATTATTATAATCATCGAGAAACTCAAAATCCGTAGGGACATACTTCGTCGTTAACAAATGTATCCATAAACACAAGAATTAATCTAAAAGGCTGCGTCACAAAGATACCAAAATATTGACGCTCTATTTCCTAATACATACTCCTGCTATTATTATTATTATTATTATTATTATTATTATTATTATTATTATTATTATTATTGGTCTTATAATATTTATGGAAAAGCGCTAAACCCATAGGGGTCAAACATCGTCTGGTATATGGTAGGTACGATAATCACGTTCGATGCACAGAAAGGAAAACGCAGCTTGAATCCCTTGGATCAAGAACCATTCACCGATACGAAGGCACTGACCTCCTTGAAGGTTTCCTGCTGTAGAGAAAACCTTCACGAGGCTGCACATGAAAGATAACCAGGAGCCTCGTGAAATGTTGAGAGACCAGAGCTTTCATTGGAATTCTAACTGGAAAATTGTGTTCAAAAGAACACAGTATTTTATTGCTCCTGAAGCCTACAAATCATTGGAAGCTTCTAGCCAGGTTTTGTGTACCTTCATTTCTGATGTTTGCTGAGGTAGAGGACAGTCATTGTTATAGTAAACTATTATTATTATTATTATTATTATTATTATTATTATTATTAAATCGACGAGCTGCGCAACCATCAAAAACGTACGGGTTTCACTAATATTTCCAAAAATAACAATTTGCATAACACTAACTTACTCCGTGGTATACATATCTTGTATGTATTGTAAAGTGTAAATTAATGCCCAAGCTTCCCCGAGTAGTAGTCATAAATTATAGAATTGTATTATTATTATTATCCTCGTCATAGAGAAACGCTAAATCTGTAGGGAGATCAGACAACTTCTAGGTAATGGAGGTAATCAGGTATGATCTGAGATTAGATTTTTGCCACCGAAGTGGTAGTTTATTGTTCGCTCTCCATATCGAACCTGTGGACAGTCTATCTTGTCTATCCAAAAGCCGACCAATTTTCTCTTCCTCTCTGTTAAGGAGCCGATTAATTTTCACATCCTGTCTATTCACAACGCGACCAATTTTATCTTCCTGTCTATTCAAGAGCCGACCAATTTTCTCAATTTGGGACCCCTAAATAGACACCAAGGAAAAAAATCGGGAGGCCCACAGGACTAGCAAACTCGAGGAGGTGGGGGGGGGCACGTAAATGTCCAGGACGACAAAACTCGCAAAGCCAAGTGAGCGGCTCCTCTAAATAGACACCAAGAAATAATTTGGGAGGCCCACAGGAGGAGCAAACTTTTGTATTATGCCTTCAGCTTAAGTTCATTACATAAAATAATGCAGCAAGGCACCACTCCCTAAAAAAACACCCTTTTTTTTATACGAGACGTGAAACCTTTATATAAACATTCCATTGACAACATTGTCTAATAAGTAATTAAAAAAAAATGTGACACACTTCTTGGCAAAGTTAAAATGTCTATCTAGAATTTTGATCTTGCAATGTTTAACTTATGTAAATCGTAATACCATAATGAATTTGAAGGTGGGGATTACCACAGTGTTCATCCTCACTACAATCCCAGTATAGACTCTGCCCATATATAGTTTTTACCGTCGCAGCTTAGTAGGCGTCCTCGTACGTCTCCACCCTCCTTACATAATAACTGTCTTGGTAGAATCACTCTCCACCCTCACTGCAAAGTAACTTATCGTGTATTCATTCAACCCTTCGCAGTATGGTAACTGTGCAAGCCAAATGATGACCTAATAAGTCATCGTAATCTTCACCCTTAATGCACAGTAACTGGAATAATCACAATCCTCGTTCAGTATATATTGTGTAAATGGTCGCCAAGGTAAAAGTCCCGATCCAGTTTACATAGCATCTAAAGCATGAGTTCCCAAACTCATCGATCCCTTCATTAAGTTTCAGATTGTTCATCGACCCCCAAACATTTATTGTATGAAAATAATTTAATACATAGTATTTTAACTATTAGTACTAAGATTATACCTATTTGACTAAAATTGTTGATATCACTAATGGGAAGGATGCATCTGATGGGCGTCAACAAGGTCACTAATATTTGGTTGGTGATTGGTGTGTTTTAGTTGTAAGTCACCAGGCTCGTCCAGATTCAGTCTGTTCCTCTGCTTAGTTCGAATTGTATTTGCATGACTTAAACCACCTTCAACCATGTACTGACCCCTTTTTGACCTCCAGTCACTGATGGACCCCTTCGATAGTTCCATCGTCTCTTGGGGGTCGATACTGACCACTTTGGGGAACCCTGATTTAAAGGTCAAGCCTTTGTTAAGTGGTTCTTATTCCCTCACTGACTGGCAGCCTTTACCCTCCCAGCATAATATCAGTAATATATAATTACAGTCTATACCCTCAATAAACAATAACTATTCTCGGTAGATCAAGAGAAAAATAAAAATAAACCTCGTTTCAAATTATTAATATCCATACACAACATAACAGATGAGGGCTACTGAAATATCATCTAAATAAATCCTAAAATACATTTCAGCTTTTCAAACCAATACTGGACTGAAACAGTAATAATGCCTTGGCTTCAGTCACGAAACCCAATGAATATTCAGATTTTAACACAAATAGAAATCCGTATTTCTGGCTTTACTTGACTTTATTGTTTTACCATCTGAAATTCAGATTTGTACTAAGCGCTGTTGTACTTAGTTTAACAAAACCAATACTCCTAATACTTATTGTTTTGACTATATTTACATTAATCATGTTTTGTGATAAAATCATGAAATTGTTAAATTTAGTTGTATTGCATATATTTTTTCAAGATGTAATAGTCAAAGCGTAAAACTACTGAGTTGAATAGATATTTAATTTACAGTAATCTCATTATTTTAGAAGACATGGGGTATCAGCACCTATGTAATATTTCGTTTTAGTATATATAATGTTAATCACTCGAGAAATCCACATTTCAAAAAGTAGACGAAATTAAATCCTTTTATCTTCCCCATGGGAACCTCGTCAGCCCAGATAAATACATTATTTAAATATTTTAAATATAGTTCTGTTAATGTAACTTGAGAAAATGAGTCGCCCTAGAACTAATTTCTAAAGAATTGATTTTACTACGCTTTACTGATTAATACTTCAGGAATATTATAGCCAAGACTGAGACTAAACGAGTTTGTGTAACATAAACGAAAGGAACTTGTGCACTGTGTATATTTATTTGATTTCTAGCTGAATTTTTGTTTTTATGAATTTTAGTGCTAATTTTTGGGAACATCCACTCGCAAAAATGCGCTGATGATATCAGAATTTAATTAATTTCTACATTTTGTAAAATATTAGCCAAAAAAATGCATGGCACTGCACGAGGTGTACACTAGGTATAGTAAATAATTGAATTAGGAGCATAAACACTATGCTATAATATATTTTTAACATTCGTTAATATTAAGAGAGAATAACAGCTTCGTTACAGAGGAATTACTGAAGAAGAAAGTCCTTTTTAACTCCACACATGACATTCCAGTTCGCCCATGTTGTCCTCATAAGGTAAAGGATGAGTTTGTAAAAGTAGCTTCAATACTCTCAGTACGTTATTGAGCGTCTCAGAATATATTTTTTTAATGTACATTGTTTCTTATCAGTCAGCCTTGCAATTGCAAGTGATTACCTTCAGTGGAGCCTCTGGAGCTGGTGGTAAATCTCTTGATCTTGGTTCAAGTGACTATTGACTTACATCTGTGCATTATCTGGGTATGAGAGCATGTCCATCCACTGGCGAACTTAGAAATAAAACGAACACTATGATATCGTGTTGCTGTTAGTGGGAGTATGAACCTACACTGAAGAGGTGTGTGAGGGAAAAGCCCGTAATAAGTGGGGTTATGGTTGTTCAGACTCTCAGAAGCCATTAACGTGTTATTGCCCGCACTTCCATCTAGCGGGCTGATCAGGTAACATGATTTACCAGGAATATTTCTGCTCATTGCTACCGGTTTTCCTGGTTACCAATAATGACACTAAAGTAGAATACCACCCTTTGTCTTTCTTCAATGTTATACTTATCTACCCCTTATGTAACCAGGGTTGTTTTCTTTATTATCAGCTCTGTCACTGGCCTGGTCTACCAGGGTAGACGCTACTTAATTGGAGCAAGATCACTGTCTACAGGACGTAGTGGGACATTACGACTCCTCACCTCTGAAATCTGAGATGTGGTGCTACAACCAAGTAGTGACAGGATTTCCAGAATATCGGGCGAACACCGCCACCCAGGATAACCAACACCATTTCTTCAAAACATCAGAAGACTATCTTGGGCATTAGATACTCCTGTCCCAACATCAGTGGAACCACAGTGGCCAATTTTTATTTTATTAATTAAAATCATTAGAAAATTATGTTCATTATTATTCCTCAAATCATTCATTTCTTCATTATTTTGGTCAGGCGGAAAGCGTTTCCCTGACACGGTGCTTACAGAATCTTTCTAAAGAAATTCGCCGGTAATGCAGTGCATTAGTCCTTCACCATTGTACAGGCAGTCCAGCGCTTCTTCCATATCTTATTGACTTCATCTGTGATTCCTACTTGACAAATACTTCTGCCTGCTTCTTTAAAATACTATTGTTCTTCAATTTCATAAAAGCAATCCCTTTCCTAGTACCAAACAGACATTACGTTGAATCATAGAAACAGACTGCATGCACGTGATTGCAAGTCTGGACCAGAATCACTCTACATTCAATAAATATTTCAGATTTTCTGAGTCTTGAATATTTTTTGTCTCCTCTCAGGAATAGAGAAAAGAACTTTGTCAGCATGAAAACAAATGTCTTCTCAGACGACAGTTTACCAATGTTTACCAGAGTTTACCAATGTTTGGATAATTAACAATTTACATCCCCTGCTTGAGCAGTCTCCTCGGGGAAGATCCTAAACCCTGGTGAGTTCTTCATCCGAGAAATTGGGCCTGACTACCCCTTCCTTGTATGGAATTTAATTGCCTCCCATTCTGCCAGGCACCGTACGATCCTTAAGGTTCGTTGCCCCATGAATTTAATTATACATGAGCAGTCTTACATCCACTGCCTTGCAGCTTTTCATCAAGCATGATACTAATCATATATGGTATTTTTACCAAGACGTGTTCCTTCATTTCGATAGATACACCGCCTTCCCTCCCCACAAAGTTTACTTAGTAACAAGTTTTACTTTCTGATTAACTAAGCTGTTAATCTTTTGTAGATGGACCGGCGCTTTCCTTATCCATTCAAAAAGTCAGATTATTTTTGTTTTACCAACATAGTTAACATGCATCTTGCAAGGCCAAATGTATCATGACGTGATTGACAGCCATAGTAGTGAGCCACCACGAAGGATGTACTTTTTCTCCCTCAGACGGCGGAGGTATTTAGAGGTCAGAAACTGCTGTCCAAATTACGTCAGAAGTTCCTGTGAATCAAAGCTGAACGAATAGCTTCTATCTGCATATTCTACTACCGGTGACTTCAGTAGCAGTTATTAGCAAGGGCTTAAAAAGTAACTATTGGTCCACGTTGATAAGGTCACCATTGATTTTAGCAGAAACCTTAGTACCGCCCACTGTGATAACATGCTCTTTTCTTCAACGTATAATTTAATTTAGTTTCCCATCATTTATTCGAGATTTTTTAGAATTTACTTTAACTGTCAACATTTACAGTTTTGATAACTGTTACACCAGTGACGCTGTTACGCAGATTCTAATCTGGACAAAACTGATTTCTGTCCAGAAGAATCTCTAGCAGATAAATTGTGCTCCTATTTCTTGTTTTCATCTTGTCATATCTTTCCATTGCTACTTTTACAGAAATTCTGCATTGGTTATCTCTAGTATGATACTTTTGAACTCATCCTTCAAGGCAAGTTCTTCGATGCCAGTGAGAGGCTCTTAATCCCAGGAATTGGACTTGCCCTCCCCTTCGTTGGATTGAACCTGAATTCCTCCCAGACTCTATATCGCCCCTATGGGTTACGGGGGAAGAATTGTTCCACTTCCCCATGGAGATATATATTATATATTTATGTATTAGTCCCTGACTGTTATTTTTTTCGTTTTAATGGTTCTTATCACTTATTCGATAACTTAATCTGATGATAACCTGGTCCAATATCCTGCCACTTCGTAGAATAACATGGTTCCCACTTGGTAAGAAAGAAAATACATCTAACTGCAGTCTCTCAGGTTAAATCATCTGTTGTAGGTAGATTCCCAGATTTTTTGTATAGTTGTATACCCAGAAATTGTGAAATACGAAGACATTTCTTGAAGAGAATGTAGGTTGACCTTGAAAGTTTCCCGTTCTTCGTCATTCACGAAGTGGTAAAGAACATGAGTTATCTGTGTAGTTTTTCCTCTTTAAGGGGGGGGGCTCCTTGCAGTGCTAAAAGAGGCTCTTGGTCTGAGGAATTGGACTCTTCGGTCTTGTTCCTCTGATCGAACCTAATTACCCCCCAATCCTCCCCTTTCCTGTCCCATCCCATCGCTGCATGAGCCTGCTGGTTTAGCGTTTAATTTTGATTATAATAATGTATAGTTTTGTTACGCTGAGCGACTGATGGCCAAAAACTAAATTTAAATGCTAGTCTTACAAAACATTTTATTTAAAAAAATGCTCAGCTTGTCAGGTTCATAAGTCCACAAGAGCGACAAGCAATAATGTTAGAAAAATTAAATCAATTGATGTAATAAAGAAAACGTCCGAATCTATAATCTTCCCTTAAAAATCAATATTGTCTCCCATATTACTCTCCCTTTTTATGCATCGTCCAGTATGGCATATAGAATAAAATACCACAGACATTACTTTGCAATTCATTCTATGTCAAACTACAAATTGACTGGACTAAGATGATGTGCGTTGTCATTTGAGAGATAGCTGTTATCACCTGGTTGATCAGATACCAGCCTGGTATCTGATCAACCAGGCTGTTGGCAAGCATTTATTTTTTACCATGTTATACACATTTTTTTGTGAAATCTGGGTCTACCTCAGCACCTCAATTATGAATGTGTATCTTTAGAACTTTATATAATAAAAATAAATGTATTTACCTCTCTCTGTATCGCATTTACATTTAGCTTTGACGTTTAATTTACGTTACTATCAATGGCGAATTGTCAACGTATCGTTCATCATTGCAATGCGACTGTATTGACAAGTTGATATGCCATGTACCGCTAATACTATTAAACGCTTATGATTTTAATAATATCGTTACCATAAATATTGCTATTAGTTTTACACTTTGTAAAATAGATTTAGCATTGGTTGATGTAAATGCTAATAGATTTGTATGTTGTGTTTTCTGAACAAATAACTATGCATATTTTGATGTAGATGATTATTAGAGATGTTACCTAAGTAATTTTACCAAATAAATGTCAATTTCCGAAAGCTGCTTAATATATGAACTAGAGACTAAAACGTAAAATTTCAGTAGTTTATGATTTGTATTTTGATGAATATTAAATTAATAAAACAAATACATATAAAAAAGTTAGTTGCACGAAATTTGTAGATATTATTTACATCGCTTTAGACAGACTTCATGTACTTAGTAGATTTTAAGTTGATGTAAAGTTTTGAGACTCTCTGACCGCGGGTTCGAACCCCACCCGTGGTATGGTTAGATTATAAGTTTCCTGTCCATACCACCATGCGAGTCTTTGTCAGGGTTGTCCTCCTGTACCGATTTGTTCATACCTCCATGTGAGGCCTCAGCTAGAATATCAACCTCTTGCACTTGTCATGCTCTCATGGGAAGCTTCAGTTGGGACGTCCACCTCTACCGA
>WNWK01009907.1:15000-73515 GCA_009830355.1 Cherax destructor | reverse complement strand
GCACCAGTCTGGAACCCACACCTGGTCAAGCACGTCAAGAAATTAGAGAAAGTGCAAGGTTTGCAACAAGACTAGTCCCAGAGCTAAGGGGATTGTCCTACGAAGAAAGGTTAAGGGAAATCGGCCTGACGACACTAGAGGACAGGAGGGTTAGGGGAGACATGATAACGACATATAAAATACTGCGAGGAATAGATAAGGTGGACAGAGACAAGATGTTCCAGAGAGGGGACACAGAAACAAGGGGTCACAATTGGAAGTTGAAGACTCCTATGAGTCAAAGGGATGTTAGGAAGTATTTCTTCAGTCATAGAGTTGTCAGGAAGTGGAATAGCTTAGAAAGCGACATAGTGGAGGCAGGAACCATACATAGTTTTAAGACTAGGTTTGATAAAGCTCATGGAGCAGGGAGAGAGAGGACCTAGTAGCAATCAGTGAAGAGGCGGGGCCAGGAGCTATGACTCGACCCCTGCAACCACAAATAGGTGAGTACAAATAGGTGAGTACACACACTCACACACACATACAGCCCCTGGTAGCCTAGTGGGTAAAGCTCTTGCTTCACGCACGGAGGGGCCGGGTTCAATTCCCGGTGGGGCAGAAACATTTTGAAGTGTTTCCTTACATACACATACACACACACATATATACAACAGGCCTAGTGTCTAATTGACATGTGCCTAGGACAAAATGGTAACTAACACACTCACACACACACACACACACACACACACACTCACACACACAGCCAGTAGCGGCCAGGTACTACTGTACTCACTAGGTGAGTACAGTAGACCATTGGATGACACGGTAGTTATGTCCCTCAAAATGACATGTAATAAAAAAATTTTGAAAATCAAACTGAAGAATGTATGGGAAAAATAGGGATACATTCATTAAACCCCTTAAAATAGGCAACCAAATTTTTTTATAGGTCTCATAATTGTTAAAAAGCAATGATGATAATGTAAATGAAGGTCAATGTGGTGATGTGAATCAACAATCCCTCAACCACATCTCTGCTAACAGACATTAGCAGAGACATGGCTGTTTGGTTGTCCTACTCATTGCAACTGTATGGGAGTTGTCAAGGAGGGGTTAGAGCAGTTGGTGTTTACACATGAGGGGTTAGAGAGGTTGGGGTAAACGAATTCGATGTAGGGATGGGGAACTGGGGGGTGGGGATTGGAATACTGCTGTTGTGGGAGGTAGAGACTGAATAGTGGAGGGGTAGGGGCAGGAGCTGAAGGCTAGTGTTGGGAGGATGCTGGGCAGTAAAGGGGTGTGGGGGTGGAGTCTGGAAGGAATGAGGCAGTGTGATGGTGACCATGTGGATGGCAGTGTTGGTGGCCCAGTGTTGGTGATGGTGTGGGTGGCAGTGTTGGTGGCCCAATGTCAGTGATGGTGTGAATGGCAATGTTGGTGGCCCAGTGTTGGTGATGGTGTGGGTGAGTGAGTGTTCAGCTGTTGGTGTGGCTAGTAATGAGGGTGATGGGTGGTTTCATGACTAGGTGTGTGGGCTGTGAAAGCATGGGTAAGGTATGGGTGTGGGGCTGTGTGGGCTTAAAGCTTTGGGGGGATGGGATGGTGTGAGTGAAAGCACTGGTACGGTGTAGGAGTGGACCTGTGTGCTTGAAGTTGTGGTGGAGTGGTTTGGGCAAAAACATGGGTAAGTTGTGGGAATGGGGTCATGTGGGCTTGAAGCTCTAGGGGAGTTGTGTTGATGAAAGTTGTGATTGTCAGTGGCCCGGCATGGGTGGTGATTAGATGATGGGTGACTGGGTGGGTGGTGATTTAATAATGTGTGACTGGGTGGGTGGTGATTGGATGATGGGTCAGTGTGTGGTTGGTGGTGTAGGCAGTAATGAGGGTCGTGGGTGACTTAAGTGATTATGTATGAGGGCGGAGTGTTAGGGTTAAAGGTCAGGTAAGGTGTGGGCATGAGGTTGTAGGGCTGGGCAGTCTTTGGGGCAGATTGTTGGTTGGGATGGTGTGGGTGAAGGCATGTTGCTCTGGGGGAGTTGTGTGGGTGAAGGTTACTGGTTGGAATGGTGTTGAAGGCTTGTGGCCATGGGGGTGGTATGGGTGGGGTCTGTGGGGCAGAATGGGTGAGGTTGCTGAGTGTGTAGCAAGGGCGTGTTGCCACAGGAGGGAGGATGGAGGTTGAATGAGCAGTTGGTGCTGGTGGAGGTGTGTGGCTGAGGTTTCTTACTGGACGTGTATGTATGTAGTATGAGGTACAGTATTAAAAGTGTATACGTATATGGAGACCTGAGCCTCGCTGTGTAGTCTCACTTCCAGACACTTTAACCTTCACTTACCTTGCCCAATGCCAACACCTGTTTTTCATACCCCTCTGCCCATATGTTCTGGTCTTCACCTATCCCTCACCCAGCTTCACCCATTCCATCACCCACATACCATCAACCCCCCGTCTATATGTCAGAGGGTGAGACGACTGTGGACTGATACCTGTATTTAACATGAGGTGACTCAGGTCCCCACCTTCATCTATCTCCCGCAATTGCTCTTCACCCATACTTCTCCACACTTCCCCTCCCCACCACACTTTCTTAGACCTCACACCACTCCCTGTGCTTGCACCCACCTCTCTCCCAAACACTCGCCCCTCATCTGCATATCCCAACCCACATATCCTCACCCACCTGCCTCTACACATCCCCACACCAGTGCCCATCTGACTATATGCTCCAGTGCGACATGGGATGTACATCGGGTGAAGGGATATGACAAGCAGTGAGACATACACCCGTGGGCCACTCTCACCTCTTCACTCAGACCTTCACTCACCCTTCTTCACTCAGTACCTTGTCCTTACTCACTAACTCCCACTCTGCCACCTACTAGCTTGTATGCTCCCACCCACTAGCTTGCAGTCTCCCATCCACTAGCTTGCACTTTCCCACCCATTAACTTGCACTCTCCCACCCACTAGCTTGCACTTTCTCACCCATTAGCTTGCACTCTTCCACCCACTATTTTGCACTCTCCTACCCACTAGCTCGCACTCTCCCACCCATTAGGTCACACTCTTCCACCCATTAGTTTGCACGGTCTCACCTGCTAACTCGCATGCTCCCATGCACTAGCTAGCACTCTCCTGCCCACTAGCCCATAAGACAATGGACTGACCCTGAGTTTCACTGTGAGGTGGAGGGAAAAGATTGCAGCGTGTGGCACATTTTCACCAACATGTACTCCAACGTGTAAACCAATTTTTACAGCGTGTAGATTGAAAATATGCTGCAATTTTGCACACTGTACTAATAGAAAAATGTGTTAACAGATTGTATGTTATCCGATGGCCTATTGTATTATTTAAAAATCTATTAACTACAGTATATATTTTTTTTGTTATGTTGAGACTGATTTTCACAGATTTATTGTATAAAATTTTCACTTTGCTTATTCATCAGAAATGACCCTTCACCTAGTAATAGTTGACCAAGGTTTAAATGTGAAACCAGTTGAATAAGCCATTCTGAAATCATTAATGAAAACCTTCCATGGTATGAGCAGCCTTTCACTGATGGAGCGACGGATCTGGCATCACGTCGAGCATTATGAAGGTTCATTCAGCTCAGGAAATTTAAAAATGCTATAAAAACATATAAGTTTTTAATATTTTTTTTATTTTCTATTTGCAGTTGCGTTAGTTTCAAAATTCTCTACAACCTGTAAGAAAAAAGTATTTTACAGTGGACCCTTGGTTTTCGTTGAAAATTCTTTCCAGAATGCTGTTTGAGTGCCATTACCAAACGAATTTGTTCCCATAAGGACAAATTTAAATTAGATTAGTCATTTCAGAACCCCAAAAATACACTTACAAAAGCTCTTACAAAAATACATTTACATAATTGTTCGAGTTTGGAGGTGAACGAAAACCGAGGGTCCACTGTATTTGGATTTTTTGGGGGAAAACTCTTTGATAAAATTGGCAAATTGGCACCCTGAGACTCAAAACTAATACGAAAATACTTAAGATACATCACCATTTTGGGTTTGAAGGTAATCAGAAGAGATATTTACTAGTTATTACATGGGAAACAATTTGCTCAAAAAAAATTAGCAAATTGAAATTTACACAGCTCAAAGTGAGTGATAAGCTGTGCTTTAATAAAGCCCATCAATGGTAAAAGTTTCAAGCTAATCAAAAAAGTAATTCTTCAGTAATTGATCTGATTCCAGTGATTCCAAGTTTTTTAACTATTTCAGTTAAATTTCAAGTTTGCACTTATTCAGACTAAACTTATAGTTTATCATCCTGATTTTAGAATGCATGAGAAGAATTCCAGTTACAAGAAACATTCGTTAGTTATTGAAGAAACAATGAATAGCACTATTTATTTAATAAAATGACCAAATTCGACCTTATGGCTGCTAATGGCAGTTTGAGGTGTGTTTGTAAAAACCACACTAGTGGAGAAAATTTTAAGTCGATCAGATGACTGATTCTCAAGTTATGGCACAGATTCCAACAATTCTAAGTTTTTTAATATTTTACTACATTAGCAAATTTGCCTGAATGCAAATAAAACTTAATGGATAGTATCCTGGCCCTAAGATGCATCAGCCATTGAATAATGAAGCTGCCCATAAGAGGTGAACTGAAATTTATTTAAAATAATTTAATGGCAGTAAGAATTTCACTTTGTTTTACAGATACAATCATCATATCTACACCTACACATTTGAATTTCGCTCTCCACCATTGTCATATTTTTTGGCACTTTTTGTTAACGTTTGAAGCTCCGCCACTGAGGATTTTGGAAGTTATAAAAGCCATTCCAGAATGCTGGGAATGGGTTTGGTAACTTAGATCATAGGGCACGTGAATATTCCAATTATTCCTAGAATTTGGTCCTTGTTACCGTACATAAGGGTTGAAAATTTGAAGCCATTTGATTGAAGCAATCTTGAGATATGAGCAAAATGAAATAGAAAAGTAGGAGGAAGAAAAAGAGGAAAAAAAAAACTCAGGCAACCTCTTCAAGGTACTCCTTCAGGGATACCTAATTAAGGGACTCAGGGAAAGCGGTTTGCTGAACTTGAGTTCTGGAGGTGGGAAGTACAGTACCTTGGCTCTGTAGAATGTGTGGGGGGGAGGATGTATTCAGTGGATCATTGGAATTGTGATGTCCATGCTCTTTTAGGGAAGCAAGTGATGGTGGAAGTGTTTTCCTTCTTTGGATCACCCTGTCTTAGTGGGAAAAAGGTTTATGTGTTTTAAAAAAAATTGTGTGTGTTAGTGAAGAGTCAATTTTTTGTGAGAGGTGAGATTAAAATAATACTGGTACAGTGGTAACCCGAGTTTCGGCCATAATTCATTCCAGAAGGCTGTTTGAGTGCCGTTACCGAACGAATTTGTTCCCATAAGGAATAATGAAAATTAGATTAGTCCCTTTCAGACCCCCAAAAATGCACTTACAAAAGTACTTACAATAATACACTTACATAATTGTTCGAGTTGGGAGCTGTACAAAACTCGGAGTACCACTGTAGTTTTTATGAAAGAAAGGTGTTTCAAATTTTGGCACCACTGCTTTTTTCCAAGTTTCTTAAGATTCCTGGTCATCTAGCAGTACCTGGGAGTTAGATTGATGTGGATTGTATCCTGGTGATATATTGCATTGCAATGTGTGAAACTCCAGACTTGCTGCAATGCATACAAATGTCAAAAATTTCACAGTACGTATAAGAAAACTCCATACATGCTGGAAAGATCGAAGTGTTAAGTTAAAGTTTCCTGTGTAATGTCATATGTCTAGATTATTATAAAAAAATATGCTACTTTTTTGTGACCCATATAACCATAGAGGTTGTAAATAATTAGCATTACCTTAAATGTTTCTTGTTGTATAAAAACTTAGATTATCTGTCTAAATTTAATGGTTAGCTGACAAGTAAATATAATAATCAATTATCCCTTCATTGTAAACAAGTGTAGCCCATTTAATCTGACATTTCATGTTATAGTGACTTAAAATACCTAACCAACTGTCAGAGGTAAACTCATGCTATTTAGTTCCTGAAGGTAAAGTATTCCAGAACCATGGCTGACAGAGTAGGGCATTTTTAAAAGTTCTTTTTTAATTATATTTAATTTTATAACTAATATGTACAGATAATTACCACTACATGGAATGAAAACAAAAATCAGTTAATAATAAGTGGCTCAGCCACATTGCGTGTTTTTACCAGGGATTTTCTGAATAAAACATACATATTTGTAAGACTTTATTTTTGGCATCAGCCACTGACCATGTGTGACATTTTGCTCGTGTGGTTGTCTGCATTGTCCCAGGAGCATAATTGTAATGGCATAGTTGGCTGTAAGCAATAGATAACATTAACTTCTAGAAGTTTCTTCATGGTTAATGGCGTAACTACTAACACGGTGTAGTGAAATTAATGGCTGGCGCTAATGATATGGCTAAGGGAAGAGTTGTGAGGGGTCTCATAGCTCATGTGTGGTGTTAGAGCACTGAAATCAACATAGCTATGGCTGTGGACATAACTAAGCAGTTTTGTCTATTTCCAAGCATGAACACTTAAGCTAGGCTTAGGATTTACCTGTTGAACCTATAGACGAGTGCAGGGGGTCATTGCCCCTGCAGCCTAGTCCAAGACCAAGTCTTCTGGTTGACAGCCTAATCAATTAGGTTAAGTTGTGTTCTAGTATTTACATAACTCAGTGTTATTTTCTCAACACCTCCCAACTCAGCACCATCTTGTGTTGGAGGAGCTCTCTTTATTGTTGGAATGAAGGTAGAAGTTTTTAAGAAGAACTTGAACCAATTCCTTTGAAAGTACCAGAGCAGCCAAGTTGTTATAGCTATGATGGCCTGCAGGCCACTGGCAACAATTGTTTGGTTGACAGGCAGTCAACAATTAAGTCTGGCCTCTGGCCAGGCTGCAAGGTTGAACCCTCAAAATTATTCACATACAGTGGTACCCCGGTTTACGATATTTTTTCATTCCAGAATGCTGTTCAAGTGCCATTACCAAACGAATTTATCTCCTTAAGAAATGTTGTAAAATAGACTAGTCCTTTTAGACCCCCAAAATTACACTTACAAAAGCATTTAAAAAAATAAACTTACATAAAAGGGTGAGTTTGGGGACCATCGTAAACCGGGGTACCACTGTAGTAGTATATATGATTAATACAAAATTATAATCTCATGCAAAAATAACTATATCTCTTCTGAACCAAAACCTTTTAAACTCTGCTTCACAGTGGAATGCTTGAAGACTTCCTCAGTGCCAAAGTCTGACACTTTATTATTGTATATGTAAGACCCATCCTGTGTGTGGGATTATGTTGGAAAAATGATCTCGTGTGATGGTCATGTTAGGCAAATATAGACTAGCTTTTGTTTCAATCTTGTAGAATACCTTACAGATCAGGGTAACTACACAATGCAGTTTTTTTAATTAAAAAAATAGCGCCGGCCACTATGGACACATTACCGTGGTACTATCATCGGCCTATTGTTAATTCTCTGTTGGCCACCATTCAAATTATTTAAGAACCTTTCATGAAGATAATTACTGTGAATTTATTATTCATCTATAAGCAGCACAGAGCCCATCAAAGGTTAATTTAAATTTTGTCTTTATTAATGATTAATTAATGGTAATTGAGGACATTGTTCCATCACGCTCCTGAGGCAGCACCAGCGGCTTACTCCATCAGTTAATTTTGCTCTTACCCTTGACCAGTGGACCAGAATATCTTTGACCCATCAGTAGACATACATTCATGTGCAGCAGCATTTTGATAGTCATTGCTCTAACTAGTAGGCTTTTGGGCCAAACTAAGTGGGGCATATTCAGATATGCAACATTTCATAGTGTTGGAATAAACATCTTTTTCCCTTAACATAATGAAATGAACAATAAGGGTTTATTAAAAATTAGTGACAGTCTCCAAGCTGCACCTTTTGACTGGAGAACTGTCAGTGTCTCTTGGTACATGACTGACCATTTTCATCACTGAGGGGTAATGATGTTAGATCATACATGAACCATGTGTTAGGATTAAGGGACGGAAGTAATGTTTCATGCTTAGTCTTCCCTTTTCTCAAGTGGATCCAAGGAACTGGTCTTAATCCCATGTTCCATGAGAGCTCAGTCTGGCCTTCCCTTATGTTGGTGGTGTTAGAAGACAGGGCTAGTCTTGGCCTTTCTTCTCACTTGCCAGCGTCAAGTCGAAGATCTGAACTGGTCATCCCTTTGTCAGCTCTTGGCAGAGAGACCGACCCTGGTCCATTTGGGTAGAGGGTATGGCCTCGAGCCTCACCTTACTTTTATCCCTCTTTTTTTTCCTGCAGGCAGGAGCAGAGGTAAGATAAGGTCACCCATGTATACCATGTCGCATGACCTCTCCTGACCAGACCAGACTGACCTTGACTATGATCACTCATAAAGTCATGCGACAGACAAAGATGCCCCGTTTAGTTGGACCCTTTTTGAATGTGATAAACTTAGTCACTGACCCTGATAATAATATACGGTATTCCATTATGTACTAGTGGTTCAACTGACAATCTACAGACTCCGTCGTCCAGCCCTATTTTATTTTGAAATCCTCTAGAACTTTGTACCCTCAGTGCTATTATTTTGTAGTCCTGTAGGCTACTTTCTTACACATTTAGACCCACTTTTATTCTCCAAAAAATTGATTTCCCTGCTGCCTCTTCAGCTTAATTTTCCATCATATACTGCTTTTGTTTTTTATTTGTTCTTTCTCTTGTTTATTATTATTGGTATTCATTCCTTTTTTTGCATTATTTTTCTTTCAAATTGTGTTTTTCCCTTGTTATCAACCTCTACTCTCGTGTTGAAGTATTTTTAGTACAATATCTTTGATCCTGTGGTGGTGCTGTTTTTTGGCCTGAATAACAACCTTACTTTTTTTTACCCTCTCCACAGCCTCACACTACTCCTACTACAGCAGAAAGAGATTTAGAGGTAAATTTTGTTACATGGAAAATTAAAATTTATAATTCTTGCTAAAAAAAATTAGGAAAAAAATATGACACCACCCACCACAGTAAATTCTGTTTTCAATTTGCCTGATACTCGAAGAGCCAGTCAGGCGAGAGTGCACTATTGACGCCGGAAAAATAACATGTCTGGATGAATAGTAGCACTTTTAGGAAATTTTTTCCTTGTAGAAATCTTTCCCAAGGGAATACCACCACAAATCAATTGGTTGAATTTTAATGTTCTTTGGACCTCAGGATTCAGTGCATTTGGGTCTTGTGGAAGATAACTTTGTTTGGAATCAGCAAAGCTGTTGATGGACTAGCAAAGGTTAGTTTGAAACAGATTGTTCTGCTTAAGATTTGATTAAGGTTTTCAGTTTATTTAAAAAATAAATTGATATTAAAATTTGCTGTGATAAAGGATAATTACAATGCAGTATTGTGTGTACTATTTTAAGCATTTTTTTAATTTTTTATAATTTTCAAGTTTTCAATAATGTCCATTTTTTGTTATACAGCTTAGTAGTATTTCTTTTAAGGACTGTTTGCAGTTAGTAACGAATTACCCATATGGCATAATAGGCACAGTTCTTAAGACTTGTGGAACTTCCAGTGGCCTACTGAAAAATTTATTTATAGTTAACTCAAAAATAAGAAAAGGATACAATGGTACAGTAAATGAGACTATATAATTTTCTTAAAAAAAAAAAAAAATATATATATATAAGGGTACAGTTATTTTGTAATATCCAAATACTGTACACAGATCTATTTTGGCACCTATGAAAATGCAAGTGCTTTGGGCCTTCAAAAGCTTCACTCCAACCCTACTTGCAGTCGCTGCTGATTCTTTAAAAAGAAACTACTTTTCGGAAAAATCCTTCTGCTCATTATACTGTAATTCACTTGTAAATATGTAAAAGCATGCACAGCATAAGGAGAAACAATGGTTTAAATTTTTCTCTTACCTCAAATATTGTACACAAGATTAACATCCTGAGAACGTTCTTATTCTACCAGTTAGATTCCGTGTGTGAGTACCCAGCCCCCTGATCACAAACTACCGACTGCACGACACCCACAAGGCTTCACTGCCACTACGCCCACGCCCGTGATCATTGTACTTTCACTATGATCACATTATTCCTACGACTGCACGACGCCCATGAGAGGCCTCACTGCTCATACGGCTCGACTGCAAAAGCCTAACTCCATCCTCAAGAGTACTGTACTACATTTAAAATAACTGTACTGCAGTCATACAGATAACAATTGCTTATTTTCTAAATACATTTTTTTAAAGTATTTGAGGATGGGTTTAGGTTCACCATGACCTGTAGATTAGTCGTTTTCTTTGTGTTGTCACTAGTGGTGACTGCTAGATTTTATTAATAGTAGTTGAATGAGGCTGTTGAAACTCTTATATCTCTTTTGTTTTTTGTATTTGTTAATTTGTATTTCTTGTTTTTAAGATGATATGTTTTACAAGCTAAACACTGAAGGATATTATCATGCAGTATGTTTGTTTACTATTATTATAAATTACTAATGATTATATTTTAATTAGTTTATCAAAACATATCACCTTACAGCTACAGTCTTTACTATGCAGATATTGTCACAATGAGTTTGGCACATGGAGTGTTTTCCATACAGTACTTTATAGTATCCCAAAACATCCATAGAGGACACCCCTGCCAATTTGTTTAGATATTTGTCTTTATAAATACCAAATATTTTTTCCTTTAATGTAGTTTTGGAAAACAAAGCATTGCACATTACTCTATTTTTTTCCCCACAGGAAGCCAAAATTGACTTATTGTTATTTCTGTTGCTTATGTCTTTTGTTATGTATTTTTTTCCCTGACATACTGGGAACTTATCCACCTATAATCAGTCTGTCTGCAAATTGGAAATATAGGATACTTATCAAGGACTGAATCTTCTTAAAAATTACAATTAAATGTACAAGTAATTAGTCCAAGTTAGTCTGCTATTGCTTTATTATTGCTGTTATTAGAAATTGTAATTGCCTCTACAATTAGTTTAAAATGCATTAACATTTCTTATTAACTAAAAATATTCAAATGCTTAGTGGAGATCATTATTTATGACCTCTGTTCTGGTTAAAGTAAGAATATATCCAAGTGCAGCAGCATGTTTGATCTTCTTGTGTCATTAGTACTTTCTTTATCATATGTGTTTGTGCCTGCATCAACTTCTGTTCTCCATGCATGAATCATACGAATAGAATATCAATTTTTTAATATACTGAATATGAATATTTGTTGTTTTAATATAGTCATTATTTAATAAAAATATTAGAATACCTTGATTTCTTTATACATATAAAAATAAGTAAACTGAGATAATTTAATTTGAATTCAGGACAAATTTAATAAATTTGTGTATAGTGAAGAATTAAACAAAACAGTGTGTGTAGAATAAACATTGTATTTTCTTAAAATATACTGATCTGATAACACATTAATTCTTCTGTAGGGAGAAGAGGAGGAGTTAGTGGGCCTCAATGAGAAATTTGACCAGAATGAGGCAAAAGGATTTTAGTATACCAAAATCTTTTATTTGATTTTAAAACTCGCTCCATTAGATTTGAGAATAATGATTCCTAAGATTTTTTATATTTTTTCTGGCAGAGTATTATCATTATTACCTGATATTATCTTTAGCCTTGATAATAATAGTAATAATAATAATAATAATATTACTGTATTTTTCAGTATTGTTATTATTATTATTTATTGGTTTTGGTTAACTAACGTTAGAAGTTTTTGAGTTGAAGTTTGTGCATTACACTAAAAAAAGCTACTTGTACCATTTGATTTAACTATTTAAAGTAATTGTAGTACTGTACAGTACTAGACAAATACAATGACGGGCCCTCTGTGATAGTATTTTATGATGCCCACTTGCTTTTCTCAAATAATAAAAAGTTTATTTTCCATATGTATATAGTGTGTTGATGGTGTGTGTGTCAGTGTCTGCACTTGTGGTCTTTTGTGGCTCTCAAAACAAGCAGTTGCCCATATTTTTCAAAAGCTCAAGTAATAGTCGATCTGAGTTGTGGATTGGTTAAATGAAGAAGATTAAAATAACCTTTCATGTTATCAGAGTTAGTTCATAATACTGTAGTAAATTTATTTTAATTGTGTTTTATCTGATAAGTAATGTATTAGGTTTCAGTAACTATATTTTCTAGGAAAATGGTTAACTAAATTTAATATTTACATGCATTAAGTTTTTAGTTTCCACGTAATATTTATTTCTTATCATTTGGCAGTTTAAAAATTATTTATTCACATTCAGAAGACTATTGAGAGTTTCTGGGCATTGAAGACTTACACCGTGAATTTGTGATTGGATTATTAAGTTTTAGTGATGTAATTTGATCAAGAAACAAGAGGTGAGCTTCCTCCCACAACACTGGAAGGACTATCAGTCATCATGCTCATTCATGCTAAAAATATACAGTGTCAATTATTATAATTTTTCTTCCTATCAACATACAGTAGGTGCTCGATTATCCAAGCTTTGAGTTCAGGTTTCATGAACTGCTAATAGGAAAAAGCAAACTGTATAATCTCTCCAACATCAGAAGTAAATTGTTAGATTGTTTTCCTAGTAAATCATCTGTTTACATTATCTTGTACATCTGCATACCTGCACTCTCTTTGTTAATTCATGGCACAGGTTTTCAATCCCATTTGGCTATCTGTCTTGGATTAACCCTTAAACTGTCCACACGTAGATATACGTTGACTCGCGTACTGCTCCGAACGTAGATCTATGTTTTTTTTTAAATGCTTTTAGCCTTGCCACGATAAGCCTGAGTTGCCTAGACATTAGAGAATGGGTCTGTGCACTCAGTGTGCGCAGTATTACAAAATTCGGGGATACCAAAAAAAATGCTCTCTTCATTTTAAAGAAAAAGAACAATTTATTTTTTTCTCAAAATATTCAGTGAGCTACGCGCGTCAACGTAGATCTACGTGTGGACAGTTTAAGGGTTAATAAAAGCTCACATCAACATATAAAACATTATTCACATATGTAGACATTAACTTTGCTCCTCCATGCTGAAGAGCTTTGATGGATATTAATTTTGCTTAGCCCCTAGACAGTGTTTCAGCAAGATGTGTTTGGTTTGTTTGAGCTAAATCTATGGTGGATGTAAGTGAGGAATGTCAATTTTGCATCTGTGATTCTTATTGATACTTTGGTGGTTAGGACATCATGTAAATATTCCCTTCTCAGATTTACTCACATGTCTACTTTTATAAGGGCTTGATTTACAGTCAGTGTCCCTCCAATTTTTAGTCACAGCTGTTATTTCTCAGCATTTCATGGAAGAAAGTTGTCTGCTACTTTTGACTCCTAGTGATAGTTCTCATTTGTGACCCAGTCATGGACATGCACTTTCTTGCTATATTTGATCTATTTATAGGACAATATATGGCTCAGTGCTAGATTATATCATACTAATGAATAGGTACTCCATATTCAAGTCGAGATTCCAGGAATATTGCTGTTAGTATGAGACCTTCAAAGCTTCTTCAGTTACTGATAGGTGTATTTTTCAGGTCTACTCTTCCTTGATTTCCATTCAAAATGTGAAGGATATTTTTCATTTGGGTTTACCTTTCAAAAAACTATAGAAAATTAATATCCTCTCACTTGCAGAGAGTTTCTTGGGTCCAGTTCCAAATGACTTTGCCTCCCATGTCTAGACTTTCTTTACATTTCCTGCCTAGATGACTCCATCACTCCCTTCTATACCCTTTGCTACATATGTATGAGGATACAGAAGCTAATTTTTTTTAATTACTGTATTTTGGAAGAAAAGTGCTCAGACAATGGAAGTACTCGAGTCTTTATTTGCTGGGGATGTGATGGTCAGTTTCTTCTAATACTCCATGTAAGAAATAAAACATCCTATTATGCTCAGTGAGTACCTATTAATTTCACTACTACACACCTAAATTTCTTTATTGGGCTTTGTTTCTTTAAGGAGAATACTTTCTTTCCTTATACAGTGGACCCCCGGATTTTGTACTGCTCCCAACTTGAACAATTATGTAAGTGTATTTTTGTAAGTGCTTTTTTAAGTGTATTTTTGGGGGTCTAAAAGGGACTAATCTAATTTACATTCGTCCTTATGGGAATAAATTTGTTCGGTAATGGCACTCGAACAGCCTTCTGGGAAGAATTATTGATGAAATCCAGGGGGTCCACTGTACAGTGGACCCCCGGTTTTCATGATTTTTTGTTCCAGAATGCTGTTCAAGTGCCATTACCGAAGGAATTTGTTACCATAAGGACAAATGTAAATTAGATTAGTCCTTTTAGACCCCCAGAAAAACGCTTACAAAAATACACTTACATAATTGTTCGAGTTTGGAGCATCACGAACACCGGGGGTCCACTGTATATCTAATGTTGGATGTCTATGTAACATCGGCACAGGAGGTTATACTGAACAGTCTTATTTTAAGAATGGGATCAGTCGTGTTTAATTAGTGGAATAATGTTTGCAAGTCTCCCTCACCACTTTCTGACTTCCTCCTGTAAGGAGTAGCTCACTTTCAGCATCCCCCTCCCTCATTTTTTAAGTCTCTCTCATTCATTTCATCATCAGAATAAGAGATAACGGAAACTTGCATCTTCATTTATCCATCACATCGTTCTTGGCCTTTTTTAGCCTTGACTTACCCCAGGAAGGGAACATTCTCATTTTACTTCATCTTTCCTTTGTTCATCATGTGGAAGGATTCACTGAACACTATCAGGATTTCAGAAGTTTTTATAGAAGCGGTGCACTCTTCCAGGGCTTCACTTTGAGACAGAGCCTGAAGGCTGTATCAGGAGAAGACTACAGGCATATTGATATACTTGGCTAGCCTTCACCTGTAAATTTTGCAAGTGTATTTCAAGTTATATTTCATTGGATCCCTGTCTCCTATGTTGTGCTTTCCTCTTCCAGAGATCCTCTCTTCTGAGAGGTCCATGCATTTGCCCCTGCCTGCTATGCAAAATCTCCTCCAGGTATCATCTGTGGAGATCTTTACTGTATAAAATCCTCTTTCCAAATTCCTCTCATTCATCTTCATTATTCATCTGCCAAGGTTCACATTGGAGACCATCCTGGGGTTTGATAGTCCCTGCACCATCTGGGTGGGGCTGCCTCAATTGACCTGCAAAAAGCTTCTTATCATGTTCCTATTCACCAGGGCTTCCGTATAAACCTTGGTATTAGATACTGACAAATTGGTTTAGAAAGACACGTGAGTGAACACTAGGACATTTATTAGAAAACATTTTGTTCTTCGGACCTCGATCATTTCTAACATACAGAGGATACAAAGACAGTACAGTGGACCCTCGGTTTTCGTTGAAAATTCATTCCAGAATGCTGCTGTTTGAGTGCCATTACTGAACGAATTTGTTCCCATAAGGACAAATGTAAATTAGATTAGTCATTTCAGAACCCCAAAAATACACTTACAAAAGCTCTTACAAAAATACATTTACATAATTGTTCGAGTTTGGAGGTGAAAGAAAACCGAGGGTCCACTGTATATATAGGTGGAGAGTGGGGTGTGAATGACACATGGTAACCATTGTCACATGATCCCATTGTCTACCTGTCCCTATCCCAATATGGCATTCTTCATGTCACCATGTGTCACTCACACCCCAGTCTTCACCTCTGTATACTGTCTTTGTAACCAATATATGTTAGAAGTGATCAAGGTTCCAGGACCAAAACATTTTCTAATAAATATGTCCTAGTGTTTGCCCACGTGTCTTTCTAAACCAACCAGGACTTCCACCATTTCTTCTTTTTTCACTTACAAGACATAACATTGTAATTATTGATGAGGCCATTTGGGCTCAAGACAACCCCATTGAAAAAGACACAAAATGCAAACACACAACATTTTATTGGAAATGATTCAGTCGTGGGACCTTAGTCACTGCAAATGTACTTATGGGAAGAAAGACATGAGCTTCAGTAGTCAGATGGCACCTGAGTAGCAATAAGGTTTGGTGGTTGAAAAACCTTGGGTAGACTCAGAAGTAGGTTGGACAGTTATGTGAGCGAGAAGGGTTGGTTTTGAGAGGGACCTGCCTAGCATGGTCCAGTAGGCCCGCTGAAGTGCCCTTCAGTTCTCACGTTCTTTTATGAGTCATCCAACAGCCGTATCTTGTGGCTGAATAAGTGAAACAAGCATTGCCCTGCCCATCAGATAGATCTGTCACATGACTTGCATAAGAATATATGAATGGAGGGCACTGCAGCAGGTCTTTAGCCCATGCTAGGAAGGTCTATCTCAAATCCAACCCTTCTCACTCACATATTTGTCCCGCCTATTTTTAAAGATACACAAGGTTTTTTAACCAGCTAACCTCACTGCCAATCTGGTTTCTTCCTGATTATTTAAACTTGTGTTTTTCTACTCATATGTACATTTGGGGTGACCATCCCAGGGCCAAAACATTTCCAGTAAATTATACTATTGTCTGCATTTTGTCTTTTCTAACTATGTTGTACTTGTGGGTATCAAATACATTTTTATCACAACTACATTTATTTTCATCATTTGTCTCACTTTTGTCATGAAACTGAGAATCAAGAGTGTCCCCCTCTTTATTTATCTTGATGATATCTTCATGTATATATATATATATATATATATATATATATATATATATATATTCTCCATGGGGAAGTGGAACAGAATTCTTCCTCCGTAAGCCATGCGTGTCGTAAGAGGCGATTAAAATGCCGGGAGCAAGGGGCTAGTAACCCCTTCTTCTGTGTATATTACTAATTGTAAAAGGAGAAACTTTCGTTTTTCCTTTTGGGCCACCCCGCCTTGGTGGGAAACGGCCGACGTGTTGAAAGAAAAGATCTTCATGGTGGGCATAGCTTCATTCTCGGTGTTCATGGCCCTCACTACCAGAAAATCCAGGCTCCCTGCAGCTCAGTCATTACCTTGGCTAAGCATGAACTATAGTTCACCCTAGCCAGGTTATGACTGGAAATTTCATGCACTGTCCTTACTTTTACCTCAAATAAAAAAAACTACAAATAAGTCTCTTTATTTATCGGGGTTTGGGCTTCTCTGTCTAGATAAAATGATTTATAAAATCTTTTTAGACAAGCAAAGGCCATTCTTCAAAGTAATGACACCAGAGGTATTTTCTCTTATCCTGTCACTTTCAGATGAGCCATTCAACTTCAGTACCCTTTAAATTATTACATGGTTAAGAGAGCATCCACTGTATACTGTAATAATGCATGATATGTATTCTATGTATATCCACCTATGAGTAACAGTCATATATAAAACTTTTAAATATCACCATATTCCATTGCTCAACTGTGACCAAACTACCCACCCAACAGTAATGTGTATCTAAACAAAGGAATGGTAGTCCTCCATTTTTGCTGTGTATTCCCAGTCAACCCAGCTATATACACAGTAATAATCTCTTAAGTTAATAAAAGAAGTCATTGAACTATGAATTAAAATATTAATATTGAACTAACACTCTGAATGCCAATCAAATTTTCTCGGTTGTGTGAATGTGGAGCCTGAGGACGTAAAGCAGTGTGCCAAAGGGAAGTATATTACTCTCACTAAGCATGTATCAAGATGTGTAGTATATCTGTAAATGTGTGTGTACCATTTATATGTGATTTATTTTTGCAACAGAGCAAAGGAGAGGGAAACCCATGGAAATTATATGCTCATAATGATTTTTCACTAATTAAGTTACAATAGGATATAGGATATTTAAATAGTGTACATATGATAGGCTAGGAGTCTTGCTCTGTTGGTTCATGGATTGTAAGGGCCATTGCTTACTTTTGACATAAGGTAATGAGTACTTAACTGATTTGTTATTTGCTTTACTTACAACTCGGAATGCAGCATTATTTTCATAACTTATATTTTTTCACAGTTATAACAAGGATTTGATAATTAGTTGAAATGCATGGTGCCATCTTCTAGTCAGTTAACAACTTGTTTTCATATAGTGCTGAACATAAAACTAAAGCTTGCAAAACCCCTTTGAGAACTGGTGATCAATATGTGACTGAAGAAGAAAGTACCTTCTGTAGTTAGTAAAAATCAGTTAAGAAGGCATTGGCTAGAGATGACAGTCACATTTCTGCATGAAGGCCTTGGGGACACCCACTTGACACACCACCTAAACTCTTTCTCGAAGCACTTAAAATGAAGCCTCTCATTAACACACTAAAAGGGAAGGGGATGTACAATAATGCCAGTGGTCTGCAACTCTCAGATTATGAGGGAAATATTTTGTCTGTGGCAGATGAGGTGAACCATAGAATTGGCGAGGGAGGAAAAGGTGAGTGGTGAATTGAAGCATCTGTAGAAATAAAGAACATTATCCATGGAGGCAAAAAGGGGAATGTATGAAAGTATAGTGGTATCAACACTTACATGGGTGTGAAGCATGCGTTGTGAATGTTGCAGCAAGGAGACTGGAGGCAGTGGAAATGTGTCTAAGGGCAATATATGATGAATATTATGCATAGAATTAATAGTTTGGAGATTAAGATGAGATGCAGGGTTACTAAAAGTATTATCCAGAGGACTTAGAATAAAACAGGACACCGAAAGGTGCATAATTACCCAGGTTGGGATGGCTGCAGACCTGTAAGCTGCTGGCAACAGCATCCTGGTGGACTAGATGGTCAGCAGCAACAGTCTGATCTCAGCTTGGGCTGTGAAGGTAGAAAAACTTTCAAAACCAGTTGCAGTTATGGAGACCTATAACCCCTGTGGTTTAGCGCTTCTATTTGATTATAATAATAATAATAATATGGAGACCTACTTGGAATTGTTTCACAAGCACCAGAAGATGGTGTAAGCAGCTGCTAATGAAGGTGGAATTCAGTGGGCATTTCACCTAGACTACAACCCTGAATATATGAAGGGCAGTTTAACTGGGCTGCTGATAAACTTGCTGATTTGTTGCAGCAAGGACCTCATCTCTTGAGTCCTTCACAAAGCACTGCACATGAATTTAGGGACAGTGTCCTACTAGGTTAGAAAGATCCAAACATTCTACATATATATTAGTAAAAGCAATGGCATTCAAGCATCCATGCCTAGTCATGTACAAAAGCCCCTCCTTCCAAGCTCACATTGAGGATGCACTAATGACAGTAGCTTAGTCAGTCCAACCTAGTCTCTTCAGATTTGTCTGGTCACACGAATGTGACATTCTAGATCTTTATTCTGGAAGAAACCACCACACGATTATACACCAGTTAGGCCCAAAATGGGAGATGTTTGACTTATGTATTTATAGACCCAGTCACACCAGCTCAATGCCTTAACAAAAAGTGTGACCCCCACAGAGGGCAGGGCATCAGCTTTCCTGACCAGCCCTAAGGGTCAGGGAAATCTAACACATTCATATGCTTCTGATAACCCATTTTATACATGTAGGAAGACAATGGAAAATGTCTACAAAAGAGGATACATTACCTGGAGTGCCCCATACTTGGAAAATTCTCAGGAATGGAGTGAATAGTGGGCTTACAAAACTGGCAATAGTAAATGCCCAAGAGGAGGAGCACCATCCACACACCTTAATAAGAGCAGATAAAGTATAATGGTTTTGCCTCAGAGTAGCTATGCAGATAACCAGGAAATGAGATCCCTGGAACCAAAATAGTCCAGTGGACATAGTGCTGGATAAAAATTGGCAGACTGGTAAGCTGTATACCTTCAAGAATCAGCTTTAGAGGCATGGGCTTCTAAGGCCAGGGTGCCCTTGACACCCCTGATGCCATGGTTACAGACAGCAGGAGGGAAACACCTTTGATTAATAGAGGCTAACAAGATGAAGCATCAAATCCATGTCAAAACTAGGTGGGCATTAGCAGGGAGGCCTTTTATTTATGTCTTGGATAGAAATAATACTGTTGTCCCCATAAGGGCCTACAATGCAAAGGATGGAGCCTTCCCAGAATACCCAAATTGTAATGTTGACAAGAGAGACTCCCAGTTGGTTCATTTGATGTAGTCTAATCTAAGATCACCTCCATGGACCACAGTAAAACAGTCTTGGGAGGATAAGGGTACTTGAAAGGCATTGCCTCAATCAGACAAGAAAAATACTCAACTAAGTAAAGGATTCTCTTAGAGTATGTTTATAGTCGTGAATGGTGTGAATGGCATGTCCAATTTGAATGCCTGGAGAAATAATTTAATTACCACAGATTCTGTGATTCTAGCATTCAGGACATTATGATAGGACAAGAAGCTATGGAACACCCTGTGAGCTAATTTGTATTGGAAACATGTAAAAGAATAGTGATGCTTTGGGACAAATTATATCTCTGCTTAGGTTGCCAGCGTAGTGGCCACCTGAGCAAAAGCGATGAGGTCAATATTGTCACTCTCAACACTGAAGGAGACCAGGTTGAAAATGGAAGGAGCCAAGTCCTAGAATATGAACTTGGTGTGTAGGAAAACAATATATTTACATTGGCTGTTTTCAAATTCCCTATCACTCTGAGAGTGAAAAAATCTCTCATCTTAGTGGATCGTTTGTGCTCATAACTTTCGTTTATATTTCTCTGTTCCTGGTTCTTATTTTTCACTCATCAAAGAGACCATTGCCTGGAGAGGAGGAAGAAGAATATGAGATGCACTACTTGGCCCCATTGGGAACAACAAAGAAGCTTACCACTCGACGCACCTAGAGGAGGAAATGAAGGGCTGTTGAGCTGTATGAATACCTGCAGGAGGGAACAGTGGCAGCATTGGGGTAGGGATAATGTTGGCTATAAATAGGTAAGATGCAGGGGGAGAGACTCCACAGGAGAGGGAACCCAGATTCACAAATATTGATGGGAGATGGGACAGATGAAATCCCCTTGAAATGTCTGCCCATGTCTTCCCACTGGCATATCATGATGTATCATTGGGAGTGGCGTAATGACTGCAGTGCCAAAAAGGACAAGACTGCAGCTAAGCTGTCTTGGAGAAGAAAGAAACTTGACTCTCAAAGTAGAGCTGAAGCTTGGTATCTGGTCTGAAAGATGAAGAGAACTACAGCACATCTAAGCATTTAAGAGGCACATATGGCTGGGTGTGCTGTTGATAGGCCTATAAAAGATCCAAAGATAGCATTGGAATACTGATGAGGGGATAACCTTTACTGGAGAAGACCTGAGGGGGCAACAACAAGTCCTTGTGCAATTGAGTCATATTTATTATCTAAGGCAGTGCCCAGGCACAGGATGATGATGAGCAAGAAAACTGCTAAATTAAACATATTAGCTTGCCTTATTATATAAAACCTTTTAATCTGGACCTATCTTGGGGGGCCTATGATTATGAAAAGGCCCAGTGTCTACAGAGATGTGAAAGGGTAAACCACATCATCTCTTGCCACCTCCAGAACTGTACACAACTGCTGGGAATGCAGTACAAATTTATTTCAGCATGATACATTGTTTATACAGAAATGGGTGACACTGGTAATCCCCAGGGCTGCCCTGATCTTCTACACTTTTTAAGCACTCCTATAGAGGATGAATAAATTCTGCGACTATCACTGAAACTTGATGAGAGGCTGACATGATCAGCTTGTACTGTAATTTGGCTATCAGCCTATTTTTTCCTTGCCTAATACCATATGAGAGGGCTCTGGTGAAACTGAGCGCCTGGTGGCCCTCTGGGACCCAATGGGCCCTTTCCTGAGGAAATTTGAGAGCCCAGGGAATTTCCCATGGAAGGGGCCAGTGAAGGTCAGAGCCTCTTGGAAAGGCATGGTGATGTCCATAGATGTGGAGAATGCTTCACGTATATGACACTAGACAGGTCATTCCTAGATGATTTTTGGAGAACCACAGAATAATCACCCGAAGCCCTTGTAGGATTCCTCCCTTTCAGATGAAAAGCCTTAAATTATCTGAGCACACATTGAAAAGGGCCAAACAGAATAGTCATCATCCTCAACAATCCTGAAGGAGTAGATGATCTCTGTAGATCCTGATAGTGTGACAGTATCCTTATAGCCTCCTGGAACTGGGCATAGTTGAGGTGGGGAGGTGTTGGGTAGTTGTTGATACTATCATAGTTACTTGACAGCTAGAGCTCCAAGTGCAGTAGGGTATCTACACGGCTCTGACTACAAGTACATAATGAAATTAAAAGGAGACCTACACTTAGTGATACAACTTATTGGGGCATAAAGAAGTAAGTATTTGTACAAAATAGTATAGGCTGTATCCAAAGTGGGCCCCACTGCAGAAAGAGGCATATTGTAGAATCAAACATAATTGCATTAGTTTTAAACTTTAATTTGTCTGAAAGCCAGTTAATTTTAGAACTATAATCGGCACCAATTATGAAATATGTACCAATAAAATTCCTGATGGCAATTAGATCACTGTAGGTCAGGTCACGTCTCAAAATGGTGATAATTGGCTCTACTGATCTCATTCCAGCCGGAGAGGCTATGTGATGTGCCACAACGATACTGGTTCTTTGGTTTTGTTAATGTTATTTTTAATAATGTTAAAGGCTATAAGGTGAAGAGTACCATCCCTCCTTCCTATAGGGGAAAAGAGAGTAATAAAAAAAGTAAGGTTCAAATGTAAAAGGAAAGCATGGAAAGATTTTGGTAGCATAAAAAATTATAAGCCTTCTCTGGTATTACTGTAATCCACAATGTAAGTTGCTGGTACAAATACAGCAGGGCTCCACTTATACAGCAGGTTAGGTTCCGGGCTACCGCCGGAAAGCAGAACATTTTTTTCCACATAAATGCATATAAATGACAGATAACAAGTTTACACTAACATATATTAAGTTAGCAATAGAACTAGACATTAAAATAAATAAAATATTTGTAGTCTTAATGTAGGGTGTGAGAGGTGAGTTGTATTTATTTGTAGGAAGTCAGGTGTGGGAGGTACAGTAGCCAGCCAGGCCACCCCACCCACACTTAATATACTACGACATTTAAAGTGCCCTAGAGCGATAAAATGCATATACATGTACAGTACTCATTACTTACCTTAAAATATTTGTAGTCTTAATGTAGGGTGAGAGGGGAGTAAACGAAGTAAAACGAATAAACGAGAGAGAGAGAGAGAGTGAGAACGAGTAAATGTGAGAGGAGAGAGATGGAGAGGGTGTAAACAAACAGACGAACGTGTCTGGTTATGGTTGATACACGTTCATCTACGTGTAACATCTCATATTTATGTTAATTTATTCTACTGTGGGGTGTATTTATCATGTTCGTATCTTATGTAGCGTGTTTATTATATAATTTTGAAAAAAATATCTTAGATGGATTAATGAAAATGTTTATACAGTATTAACGTAATATACGACATTTAATGCTCCTCAGAGTGATTATTATTGCATATTATTATTATTATTATTATTAATATGACGTCCTCAAGACTAATAAGACACTTAGTGATTTTAATGTGTACCTGCATGCCAGCACAGTGTGTAAGTTTATTTCAGTACAGGTACACATAAGTATAATTATCAGAGTACAGTATATATAAAACATGAAATAACTTTAAAATACTTGAAATTTTGGAAAGTTTCCAGACATAATGGAGAGAATGTAAACAAACTGGGTGGGGCACGGTGTTAGAAAGTCAGGTGGGGCGGAGCCGTATAGCGAGTTTTGGTCATAATTTGAAATGTCCATATTAGCAGAATGCCATAAGGCAAAACGCCGTACGTTCTGACGGAGCTTTAATTCTTTTATTACTTTTGGTTATTCAAAATAATTGATCTCCGTATATTCCTTAGGCAACTGTATATTAAACATTCTTTTCTTCAAATTATTTAATAAATAATAGTGACTTAGTTAATCTCTATAAAAGGCTGACTTCTTGTTCCCAATATAGGTATATGGTCCACAGTACTTCATTGTAATCTTTTTATTAATACTGTTCAGCTCTATTATTTTTTTACTACCATTAATTATTATTACACTGGTCTGCATTTGGAATGTTTTTAATTTTTACTTCTATTCATGGTTGTGATCTTACATATTCTTGAGCTGCTGATTGTAAATATCTAAATCATTTTGCTCTATCATGTAAGGATTTTGAATAAAATACAAATTAATGATAATAAAAAATGTGAATTTTTAATAAATTGTTACTTTATTAAAATTAGGCAAGTAATCGTGGAAAAGCACATTCTGTTAGTTTTAAGAACATACGAATTCCAAATCAACATGAATCAAATCAAATGATTTTAGTAAAAAAATATGCTCCTAATGGTTAGCCTACATATTGAATCAAAGGAAGGAGGACCGCTTTGATTTTCACTTGTGCTGTGCATTGAGACCATTACGTTTCAATGACCAGCAGTAATCCTCCATCATGCTGACATTCTTGGTATCGAGTTTCCATGGTGCAAATATCCTGATGGAACCACTCTCCTTGTTCCTCACTGTAGTCCCCACAATTGTTGGGAAAATAGTCAAGATGTGAGTGCAAAAAGTGCATCTTCACACTCATTCTAGACCCAAGTTGTTGGAAACTTAAAACCAGGTCTTGGATCATTTTTTCATATTCAGGGGAGCACCTGTTTCCCAGGAAGTTGTGGACAATCTGCTTGAATGAAAGTCAGGCATTCACCTCAACACCTGCTAATGCTTCATCAAAATGCTTGTCCTTCATCAATTCCCGAATCTGAGGGCCAACAAAGATTCTTTCCTTTAGCTCGCCTTCACTTATACGAGGAAACTTTGACTCCAGGTACGTACTTGAAAGCAGTTCCATTCTTGTTCAAGGCCTTCACAAAATTCTTCATAAGCCCTAATTTGATGTGGAGTGGTGGCAGCAGAATTTTCCTGGGATCAACTAGTGGCACAGTTATCACGTTGTGATTTCCGGGTAAGAAGCTGGTTCTTGGTGGCCAGTCTTTTTGTTCATAGGGCTGTCTGCCCTACTATCCCAAAGACACAGAAAACAGGGATACTTGGTGTATCCACCTTGAAGACTTAGTAGGAGAGTAATAACTTTTAAATCACCACAAATGAGAAAATTGTGATTCTGGTATGTACTTGATTGCAGATATTAGTGTCTTCATATTTGCATAAGTTTCTGACATTTGGACACTATGGCCAATTGACACAGATGCAGCTGTGTTGCCATTGTAGAGAAGTACAGCCTTTAAACTTCTTTTAGAAGAATCAATGAAGAGTCTCCATTCATCTGCTTTGTATGACATCCCCATGTGTTCAATAAGGCCAGAAATATTTGAACAGAAAACTAAAGATTCCTCTTTGTCAAAGAACTGAGTGAATTCTGCTTCACGATGATGGTACCAAACGAATGTTGTTCCAGGAGCTAGAAGCCTGTGTTCCTTTCATTTGGATGGTTAAGGTCTCTCACCAAGTCATTGAGCTCAACTTGGTTGAAGGGTTTGGGATCGTCATTTGTTGGTGGTTCATAGTCTACTTCCATCTCCTTAGAATCACTGGTATCAGACTGATAAAATTTGCCATGTCTCATTTTAATTGGTAATATACCACTTTCTCATTTACTTATGTTATACGAAAAGAAAAAAGTAACGTTTCCGTATAACTTGACAACCTGATGTGATAGAGGTGAATAAAAAACACAGTGAATCACTATTTTCCGTATATGTATATACTGAAAAAGATACCATAGAGTCAAAAAAAAAAATCATGCAGACCAGTGTTATTAATATTATTATTATATGAGCATTTTTACAGCAGTAGAGTATTAACATTATTATTGTTATCTAGGAGGCTTTATTGGTTATAAGGGGACAGTTTCCATTTAATATTCACATAAATACCATGGATTTGGCAGTAATATTTCAAGTTCTTCAGTAAAGATTTGTGTCAATAGTTTTTTGGTGTGATAGTGAGGTATGATAGTCAAGTGATATGTGATTACAAGTATTATTTATATATTTACCCTTTTCGATTTCTCAAAATTTTAGCTATATTGGTCTTCTGGAAATTCATTTTTTTTTTTAAATGCTGTGAATATTCCTTTGCTACTTGAATTATTAGTCACATTGATAGTGAATTTTGTTTTAGGAATTTATGGATTTACTGTCGCTCATGTTAGGTATCATTCATTTATATTGGAAGTTTTTGTATTTTTCCTGTTGTAATTTTCACAATTTTAATATGCTTCACTTTAGTGTAAGCTTCTGGGGTTGTGTGTGTAATTATGATTCTCTATAGGTTTATTGGAATTTCCATACAAATGGTACAAATTTCCATGGGTTTCTTTGTGCCTATGCCGGCGTGACTGCCCAGATCGCCTGCTGTGTGTTCACTAACCTACCAGTGTCATCTTTTCTAATTGTATTTCTGACATTTTTCAGCAGGAGGCAGATGATGAAAAGGTAAAACATCCCAAGCTTTAAACTGACTTGCACATGTGCCTCATGACACCAACTATGTGCAGCCTGCAACATTTTATTTTGTATACAGTACTAATTTTGCTCAATGAAACCACAACTAAACTGTTTGGCAAAATTCACCTGTATTTAAAACAGAGACTAATTTTTACACCCCAAGAACACACGGGTACACTACATGCTGGTGCTGTTGCTGGAGCCTTTATCAATTGGATTTGTTTTCATGCACAAACAATGAGTTTGATCTACTGGGTTTATCACTGTGCACCTCATTATGTACAGGCAAAAAAATGTCAGTCTGCACAATGCTACCAGAGGCACTGATATTGAGCACTTGTAGAGTACCTGTTGTCATGATGAGGTAAATCATTCCCTTAGTTCCCTAATCTTACTTCTAAAGCCCCTGCTATGTGTTTTGCCACCCACACCATATTCACTTTTTTGGAGCATTAAGGAAATGCATTTAGCTAGTCTTTATATACAGATAAGCTCATTAGCTCTTCCATAATTTCTTGTGTTGATTTCTTAAGTTCAGCTTCACAAAAATGCTGGTGAATAGCATATAAACAACCTCTTACTAAGAACTGCTGTACCTTATTGCAATATTCTGCAACAAAATTTTAGTTCATATTGCATCTTTAATGTGGAGAAGGCGAGCAGAACATAGTAGGGGATTAATTGTGCATGTGCTGCCTCCCCACTGATGGAGACAAGCTAGCATCTAACAGCAGTGCATGGCTCTGTGTCGGGTGAAGGGTCATCACTACTGACCTTGACTCGTGCTCTGCTCTTATCATCTTGGCCTGACCCTGCCTCTTGTTGCTCTCGAAAACACTAATTGTTTTCTTGCCTTTTCCATGCTTAATCCAGGAAAATGAGAAGGTAATTCGGGAAGCCATATTATTCTACATGCCTGGTATTGTCTGCCCGGTGTTCAGTTGTCAGTGTTGTCCGACTTTCCATCCACTCGGTAGACAGTGGGCGGCGCTCATGTGGGTGGGGCATTACCCCCACCTCCCCTTTCCCCACCAACAGTTGCCTGAGACTCACAATGACACTGCCTTCAGGCATTGCAGAACCCTTGAATCTGATAGCATGCATGTTGAGGCCATAACCCAAGAATATCCTAAGTTTTCAATTATACAGTATTTAAAATGGAAGTCACAAGAAACTAAGTGACTAAGGTGGTGGTTCATGTGCTGTGGTGTAGTTGGATGAGTCGCATGGGCATCTGGTTTTGGTAGTGGCTAGGGATGAGTCGCATGCCACCACCACCCCCGACTCTTCAGCGTCACCTCAGCCACATCCACTTAGACTGAGCCCTAATCATCATGATACACATTCACCACCATCACATAACCTCACTGTCCCTTCTAGAGTCCAAGCTAGGGGTTACAGCTCATATATTTTCATCCTCCTAAACTTCCTGCCTGCCTGAGTCTAACACATTACAACAAAGTTTTGTTGCTGTGTTGATACTATATACAAGTTGCTGTATGCTTATGTACAAATCTGCACATGTAAGTATGAGAGTTGTAAGCATTATTATCTTGCTATATAGTATACAAGTAAGCCTCTATTTACTATACAGCTTATCCAAGGATCCTTACTTTGCTGTAATGCTGTAGATCCAGGAATAAGCCAGGCATGTAGCTATTCCACATGCATTCATGCAAAGGGCATAATGTAAATGTTAGTTGGGTCCCTTGAGTTGTTAGCTGCTGGTGGTAGTCCCCCAAGTAGGCATACTGGAAGCTGGGACCTATGATGCTGGTAGCCAGAGATGCTCACAAATACCATCTACTGTCCAGCCTGCTAAATTGTACCTTCCTTTCTGTATAGACATAATTTATTGTATTAAAATCAGTACTGTCCAGAATACCTGTAGTGGATTAAAGAGCTGTTATTCGTGTACAAGACTATCACATATTGCATAAGAACATGAGTTTGATGGATCTTTTCAGCTGACTAAGTCACCTTTTCCCATGAAGGTGGAGGGGAGGTATTTTGTGCTGACTAGAGTGTTTTCAATTCTTGTTTGGCTGACAGCTGCAGACCCTAGTGTGAACAGCAGAGGTGCTACACTAACAACACTATAGTATGAAGATAGACTTAGAGCATTGAATCTCCACTCTCTGGAAAGACGTAGAATGAGGGGAGATATCATCGAGGTGTACAAGTGGATGATGGGCATAAACAAAGGAGATATTAATAAAATACTGAGGATATCGAACCAAGTAAGAACGAGAAATAACGGATTTAAATTGGATAAATTTAGATTTAGAAAGGACATAGGCAAGTACTGGTTTTCGAACAGAGTTGTAGATGCGTGGAACAATCTTCCGAGTAGGGTGATAGAGGCTAGGACCTTGGGTGGCTTTAAAAAGAGATTGGACAAATATACGAGTGGGAGGGGCTGGGTTTGATTAGTGTCGTGAGTACAGGAGTAAATTCTTAGGTAGTGGTGGTTTTGATAAGGACCTGCCTTGTATGGGCCAGTAGGCCTTCTGCAGTGTTCCTCCATTCTTATGTTCTTATGTTCTTATTTACTGGACAGTGGCTGATATTGTTGGGCATCCTCGGTCACAAGCTTACTGAACTTAAGATTTACTTCTAGTGGTTTGCCCCAGGTGATGTGCACTTGAACAACATATGCTTTAAATCATAAAGCTCAAGAAAAAGCTGCAGTATGCCATTAGTGAATGACTCCTCACCCCCATCTCCAAGTGATAGGTCATTTCTGAGGTATACTTCTTGTAATCATGTTACATTGGTATGCCTGTTGTAAATTACTCATATTAATTGAAGGTCCATCTTTAGTAGTATATTACCGTGCTTTTTGGTGTGCTTCAACTAGTGTGTGGTTACTGTGATGTACTCCACCATACATCAAGGTATGCTTCCAGTCACATCCTACTACAGGCTTAGGTATACTTTGGTATATGGCTTAGGTATGCCTTTATGGTATGCTACCATTAGCTGAGTTATTCCTCTAAGAGTATATTTATTCATTTAAAAACACCAGATGGTGATCAGTGGACTATATTTCATTCTGTATATTTAAAATAAAAAAGCTTTTAGGTTCTGGTATAGTTTGAGTTGTGTTAGTGGTAGAATATATTTTCACCTGTAAATTAGGAGATTTTACTGAAGGGTATTCCTGTTATGCTTAAATATTTATTGTGTAGAATGTTTTCTTTTACAGGGCATTAATTTTTGTAGTTTTTCATTTCTTATATAGAACATTTTCATTGGCATCTGAGTAAGACTCCTGTGTATGGGCTTGAGCTCAAGAAGTATCAGTTCCTGTCCATAAGGCATTACATGCATTTTTAAGAGTTGTTCTCCACTAGTTCATGACATTCTTGTAAGATTTGCTGGTTTCTGCATATGCTGTACACTGACATAGGAGTAAACACACAGTTAAGCTTATTTTTCAAATGGCCCAAGAATTTTTTTTAAAGAGACAAAGCATATAGAAAATTTCATTGAACAACATTGCTAGTCTTGTTTTGGATGCCATTCATTTTTAAGAGACATTGATCTTAAGAGACATTGTTTTATACATATTAATTTACTTAACTTCTCTGTAGAATGAGTTTTTCTTTGAAAATTTGCCTTCTCTTTGGCAAATCATGGTGTATTGGATCACTGTTATTTTGGTATTCTGACTTCAGTGCCCTTTTTTTAGGATCTAATAATTTTTCTTATACAGTGGACCCCTGAGTTTCGACCACCTCAAAACTCGAACAATTATGTAAGTGTAATATTGTAAGTGCTTTTGTAAGTGTATTCTTGGGGGTCTGCAATGGACTAACCTACTTTACATTATTCCTTATGGGAACAAATTCGTTTGGTAATGGCACTTGAACAGCCTTCTGGAATGAATTGTGGCCAAAACTCGGGGGTCCACTGTATATTGTAACTGTTCATTGTGTTTGTTCTTTGGGCTTTGACAATTCTCTCACATAATTTTATTTAATAATCATTTGGTTTGGAATATCAGTATTCTTAACAACTTTAATTTTTCTGTGTAGTACAGCTGTCCTGTAGCTCATTGGTACTTACATATACAACCTTAGTGGTTTCACATTGAGATTTATACTGTACTTTTGCTAAAGAGAATGACCACAGATAATTTCAGCCATGACAAGCCCTTGAGACTGAGCTCACTGCTGCTTTGTTTCTTTTAGGCATTGTAGATGAAGAGTGCTGAGGCTTGTTATCAATGTAGCCATTGAGTGTTTTACTGATTTTTCTCAATACCCTCAGAGATGAGATATTGTGCATTAATCTTGAGAGTGAGGGCCCATCAGATGGATTACAGCACTAAAGTCTGTTGGCTCATTAATACGTAAAGTCGAATACTTATTATTGTGCTCGATAACATGTTCGTTAAACATGTGACTATGCACATAGGATTAGTCTGGACAGTAGAATGGGTCAGTACAATAACAGGATTTTATGTATGGCCACATGTCAAGTATACATAGAACACATTATTTCACAATGCATTTCTTATCCTGTAACTAGCAGAATCCCAGGGAAAGTTGCTTGGTACAAGTTCTTATGTAGATCCTCTACATCGCCTCTCCCAGCAGTCTGCTATGTAATTACTCTTTATAAAAAACAGATTAAGAATGTGTAGAATAATATGCTCCTGAATAACACAGATTAAATTATTCAATGATAATCATACACCCTTTCCATCTTCCCCACCCTATCCTCCCTTTGCCAGGGAATTGTTGGTATGTACACAAGCTTTCTCTTCCTGTCCCCTTAACCCATGGAATAACTATTGGTTAAGACCTCTTGTGTAAGGAATCATTTCAAGCAGTTTATTTGTGCTTTCACCAGAAGGGAAACACAACGAGGTATGGCCATACCTATCTAGTCACACCTATTTGTTAAATCATTTATGATATATATATATATATATATATATATATATATATATATATATATATATATATATATATATATATATATATATATATATATATATATATATATATATATATATATATATATATATATATATATATATATATATATATATATATATATATATATATATATATATATATATATATATATATATATATATATATATATATATATATATAATATATATATATATATATATATATATATATATATATATATATATATATATATATATATATATATATATATATATATATATATATATATATATATATATATATATATATATATATATATATATATATATATATATATATATATATATATATATATATATATATATATATTATTAGTATTTATATATACATATATATTTATTTATATTGAATCTGTTTTTATGCTTTGTCTTATTCTCCTCTACAATTTAATTGGAAACTTGTGATTATTAAATTTAACATAGAGAAATGATAATTCATTTTCTTCATATACACTCATTAAAACCTCTTAGTGTTTGCAGTAAGTGGAGCTGATGATGGAAAGATTCGAAAGCTGCATCAGTTAAAATCTCTGCATGAAGACAGATTCTGTATTGCAAGCTGCTTTACATTCTTTTAGCATGAGCATGTTTTTAACTAAATCATTTGATTAGTCCTCTCAGGAGTATATGGTAATCGGACCATTTTACCTCCAATAAAACACAGAGCTGATTGCCATAGTCACATTAGAAAGGCAGCTGTAGAATAAACTACAAATATTTCCCATCCTACATTTAATTTCTCTTAACTTTCACCAAATCATCATTAGAAAGCCACAACTTCAATTTTGAAGCATTATCATTATTTGTAATACATATCTCCTGATGATGACTGGTCACAAGGGCCATTCATAATAATCATCATGTAACCATGCATGTCCTTGATAGCCACAGCAAAACAAGTTCAACTTTTCTAGGTTTTGCTTATGTTTATGTACCAGTTTTATCTTAAATTATCATGGAATCAATAATGTCTTGAATATTATAACAAGCAGTTGTTTACTAATATCAATGCTAAGACTTTTTTTAACGAGCAGGCATTCACATCATTCTCAGAAGTACACAAATAATGAAAGCTATTGTGTGGAGTATGGTGGCTGTGACTGGACAGGAGATAGTACATATGCTAGATATGCATGTCTTCACCTGAGTTTACTGAAGAGGAAAAGCATCACTGGAGCAACCTCACAGTGGGAGGATTTTCTCCATAGTTTAGTTTATATACGCTTCTAACAGTTTTGTGCCATTAATCCTTTGACAACGATGGCTTACAGGCATAGATCATCATAAGCAAAGGTTTAATAACTCTTCAGCAAGCAGTCATAAGGCATGCTGCAGTGGCCACAACTTAGGTAAACCTAGTGTTATAGAACAGATCTAGGTACACACACAACCCGCACATATAAAAAGAGAGGAGCTTACGACGACGTTTCGGTCCGACTTGGACCATTTACAAAGTCACACTAACACACTTCAGAACACCCGTGACTTAACCTGATTCCTTCCCCTTCTATCTCTTCCCCCTTCTCCTCTTTCTCCTTTCTCCTCTGTGTTTTCTTTCATTTCTTTTGCCTTGTATTTGTCCTTCTTTATTTTATTTTATTTTCATTTTTTCCCCTCTGTGTTGTTGTCCTTACCCTATGCGGGCCGCCAGCTTCATTGCAGTGCTCCTTTCCTAGAATATGACTGACTCCACTACTACTACTACTACCACTACTACCTCCATTATTACCCCTCCACCACTTTCTTGTGCCCTCCCTTGTCTGCCTGCCTATAAATACCCCTTCTTCCTGTCCTGTGTGTTAGTGTGACTTTGTAAATGGTCCAAGTCGGACCGAAACGTCGTCGTAAGCTCCTCTCTTTTTATATGTGCGGGTTGTGTGTGTATTGTTCCAGTCACGGTATTGTGCCTTTTTTTGTTATTTAACAGATCTAGGTGCTGAAACCTAGATGATAGATTATAGTATTGTAGTAAATCAGCTAGATCAGACACAAATTCATCGGTAGCATTGGTGTATAGACATTATAATCAAAGCACCAATGCTAAGAATAGACAGTTTACTCCGGTTAATGTGTAGAAGTAATGATACCATTCTCATTTCTTATAACAAAATTTAAGGATCAATGTGATTTTTAATGTTACTGCATATATGGTATGCAAAATTTTTTTTAATGGTTACAAATAAAAAAAAATTAGCTGAGACATTATTATTAGTACGGTAGTACTAGGATGTCATGGCAAACTTAGATTATTGAGAACTAACCGGTGTCTGCTGTCTAGTTTTGAATATATTTTAATTATGTCTTGTTCCCAAACTCCAGACGACGACCCTCATTGGCCTCCTGAAGACTGCAAGGCTCCTGCGGCTAGTCAGGGTTGCTAGGAAGATAGATAGGTATTCAGAATATGGTGCAGCCGTCCTTCTCCTACTTATGGCCACTTTTGCCCTCATTGCTCATTGGCTCGCATGTATATGGTAAGTTGTGGTGCTTTTCAATTATTGAATTTCAAGTATAGGAGAAGATTTGATGTTTGTAGTTCAACTCACATACAGTGGACCCCCGGTGTTCATTATGCTCCAAACTCGAACAATTATGTAAGTGTATTTTTGTAAGTGCTTTTGTAAGAGTATTTTGGGGGTCTAAAAGGACTAGTCTAATTTACATTATTCCATTTATTTATTTTATTATTAACACATCGGCCAATTCCACCAAGGCAGGGTGGCCCGAAAAGAAAACTTTCGTCATCATTCACTCCATCACTGTCTTGCCAGAGGGGTGCTTTACACTACAGTTATAAAACTGCAACATTAACACCCCTCCTTCAGAGTGCAGACACTGTACTTCCCATCTCCAGGACTCAAGTCCGGCCTGCCGGTTTCCCTGAATCCCTTCATAAATGTTACTTTGCTCACACTCCAACAGCACGTCAAGTATTAAAAACCATTTGTCTTCTTTTACACACCTTACCAAATTCATCCACCAACCTCTGCAACTTCTCTTCAGAATCTCCCAAAAGCACAGTGTCATCAGCAAAAAGCAACTGTGACAACTCCCACTTTGTATTTGATTCTTTGTCTTTTAACCCCACACCTCTTGCCAAGACCCTCGCATTCACTTCTCTTACAACCCCATCTATAAATATATTGAACAACCACGGTGACATCACACATCCTTGTCTAAGGCCTACTTTTACCGAGAAATAATCTCCCTCTCTCCTACACACTCTAACCTGAGCCTCACTATCCTCATAAAAGCTCTTCACTGCTTTCAGTAACCTACCTCCTATTCCATACACCTGCAACATCTGCCACATTGCCCCCTATCCACCCTATCATACGCCTTTTCGAAATCCATAAATGCCACAAAAACCTCTTTACCCTTATCCAAATACTGTTCACCTATATATTTTACTGCAAACACTTGGTCGACACACCCCCTACCTTTCCTAAAGCCACCTTGTTCATCTGCTATTCTGCTCTCCGTCTTACTCTTAATTCTTTCAATAATAACTCTACCATACACTTTACCTGGTATACTCAACAGACTTATTCCCCTATAATTTTTGCACTCTCTTTTGTCCCCTTTGCCTTTATACAAAGGAACAATACACGCTCTCTGCCAGTCCCTAGGTACCTTACCCTCTTCCATATTCGTATTAAATAATAGCACCAACCACTCCAAAACTATATCTCCGCCTGCTTTTAACATTTCTACCTTTATCCCATCAATCCCAGTTGCCTTACCCCCTTTCATTCTACCCACTGCCTCACGAACTTTCCCCACACTCACAACTGGCTCTTCTGCACTCCTACAAGATGTTATTCCTCCTTGCCCTATACACGAAATCACAGCTTCCCTGTCTTCATCAACATTTAACAACTCCTCAAAATATTCCCTCCATCTTCCCGATACCTGTAACTCTCCATTAATAACTCTCCTCTCCTATTTTTAACTGTCAAATCCATTTGTTCCCTAGGCTTCCTCAACTTATTAATCTCACTCCAAAACTTTTTCTTATTTTCAACAAAATTTGTTGATAACATCTCACCCATTCTCTCATTTGCTCTCTTTTTACATTGCTTGACCACTCTCTTAACCTCTCTTTTTTTCTTCATATACTCTTCCCTCCTTGCATCACTTCTACTTTGTAAAAACCTCTCATATGCTAACTTTTTCTCCCTTACTACTCTCTTTACATCATCATTCCACCAATTGCTCTTCTTCCCTCCCGCACCCACTTTCCTGTAACCACAAACTTCTGCTGAACACTCTAACACTACATTCTTTAACCTACTCCATACATCTTCGACCCCATTGCCTACACTCTCACTAGCCCATCTATCCTCCAATAGTAGTTTATATCTTACCCTAACTGCCTCCTCTTTTAGTTTATAAACCTTCACCTCTCTCTTACTTACTGCTTCTATTTTCCTTGTATCCCATCTACCTTTTACTCCCACTTTAGCTACAACTAAAAAGTGATCTGATATATCTGTGGCCCCTCTATAAACATGTACATCCTGAAGTCTACTCAACAGTCTTTTATCTACCAATACATAGTCCAACAAACTACTGTCATTACACCCTACATCATATCTTGTATACTTATTTATCCTCTTTTTCTTAAAATATGTATTACCTATAAACCCCTTTCTATACAAAGTTCAACCAAAGGGCTCCCATTTTCATTTACACCTGGCACCCCAAACTTACCTACCACACCTCTCTACATGTTTCTCCTACTTTAGCATTTAGGTCCCCTACTACAGTTACTCTCTCACTTGGTTCAAAGGTTCCTATACATTCGCTAACATCTCCCAAAATCTCTCTCTCTCTCTACACTCCTCTCTTCTCCAGGTGCATACACGCTTATTATTACCCACTTTTCGCATCCGACCCTTATTTTAATCCACATAATCCTTGAATTTACATTATTCCTTATGGGAATAAATTCGTTTGGTAATAGCACTTGAACAGCATTCTGGAACGAATAAATTACAAAACCAGGGGTCCACTGTACTGAGTATCTGTGGTTGATTTCTGGCATGGTGGAAACATTACGCATGTTTCCATTCACCTAGGGCCCATGTTCACTTAGCAGTAAGTAGGTATTTGGGTGTTAGTGGACTGTTGTGGATTGCATCCTAAGGGGCGTGATAGTATGCCTTAAATAAGGATGGTCTTTAAAATGAGCTAAGGTAGGATAACAGCTCTTAGCCAGTAAAATTTATATGTATAAATAAAAAAAGTACGTAGTATCATTGCATATCAGCAAAGCCATTCTTACGAGGTATGTTGGGCCCAGGGTAAACCAGCCTCTGAGACCCATATTAGTTTCCTATAACTTTATAAAACGAATGCTAATTTTTGGGCAACACTTACATCTATGGAAAAATCTGCAGTAATATAACACCACACTTACTAAAATACGTAGTGGGTTAGTTCTAGCCATCATAAGAAGACAGTATTTTATTTCATGTGTTTTAGTGTGAATTTTTCAAGAATTTCTTTTTCAACTTCAACATGAGCCATTTTCATAAAAATAAGTAATTAATTTTCATGTTGATGTGTCACAATCTTCTGCTAATTCAAGTAATGCATTCCTGATGTTGGTTCAGTAGTAGGTTGGTAAAAACACCCATTTAGAGATGTAGTACAGTGGACCCTGAAATCGAACACTCCCAACTCGCCCTATTATGTAAGTTTATTATTGTAAGTATATAGGTGTATTTTGGGGGTCTGAAATGGCCTAATCTAATTTACATCATTCCTTATTGGGAATAAATTCATTTGGTAACAGCACTTGAACACCATTCTGGAATGAAGAATGTTCGATTTCCAGGGGTCCACTGTACTACTATTACTTTCCTGTTCGTTACTTATTGTATTTTTTCTAACACACTAGTTATCTCCCACCAAGGTTAGGAGGCCCAAAAAAGAGAAATACTTCACTATCACTCACTCCATCATCATCATCATCGTGCCAGAGGCATACCAACACTACAGCTCAGATGCCTCTCCAAACTTCAATATCCCTATTCCCTCCTTCAGAGTGCAAACACTATATTACTCTTTACATCCAGGTCTCAAGTCCGGCTAACTGGTTTCCCCGAATTCCTTTGTAAATGTTACCTTGCTCACACTCCAACAACATGCCTGTTGGATATCCAAGTCCCTCACATTTAAAACCACCTTTACTCCTTCCCTCCAACCTTTACTATGATGACCCCTACCCTTCCTTCCCTTCACTACAGATTTATACTCCTTCCAAGTCATCCTATTTGTTCCATACTCTCAAATGTCCAAACCACCTCAACAACACCTCTTCAACCCTCTGGATAATACTTTAGTAACCCCACACCTCCTTCTAATCTCCAAACTACAGATTATGTGCATAATATGTACACCACACATTGCCCTCAGACATGACATCTCCACTGCCTCCAATCTTCCTCACTGTAATGTTTAAAACTCATGGTTCACACTCATATAAGAGTGCTGGTACCTCTTTACTCTGATGCAGTTCTCTTTTTGCCAATATGGATAATGTTTTTGTCTCCACACATGCCTCAATGCACCACCCATCATTTTTCCTTCCCATTTCTTTGGTTCACCTCATCTTTTATTGATCTGTCCATTGAGAATTCCACTCTAAATATCTGAACTTACTCAATTCCTTTATACTCATTCCAATCAGATATCCAGTCTTTCATTACCTAAATTTTTGGTTACTCTGATCATCTTGCTCTTTCCTGTGTTCACTTCTAAATTCCCATTTTTACATACCCCCCCAAATTTGTCCATCAACCTTGGAACTTCTCTTCAGAATCTCCCAGAAGCACCATGTCATCAGTAAAAGCAGCTGTGACAACTCCAACTGATAAACCTGACTAAACAGTGTCAGATTCATAGCTGACCTAACACTCAATTTGCTCTTTGCTAGAACTCCCTTCCAGTCTACATACAGTTCAGTTGACCCTCTACTTAACAGGTATGCCATTGAAATGCTGAGCGGCCAGGTCTGCCCCATAAGATTGGCTGGCTGACCACCTAGCTAATGCTACTCGTCAGTACATTATAGCAACAGTACAGGTGGCCCAACGTTAAGGGTGAGTGAATCTTTTGTGTGTAATGACCTATTCATAGTTACATAGTTGCAGTTATAGGAAGAGAGCCAAGTTACTCTGTCCCACTTTTGGTATTTTGTTTCATTATATAATTTTTAAAGTTTCACTTGTTGTAGCACTTGCTCTACTACCTCCTCTTGTAACCCATCCCATTATTCTTTCACTCTTTGAGAAGAACAACTTTTAGTATTCTTTTGGCAGCTTCCTTGTTTATTGGTATGACAGGATGTCATCTTTATGAATTTTCTTTATTCCTTTACAATATTATAATTGGTTATCAAATCTCCTCTTTTTCACTTATCAGCCAGCGTTAGCATGTCTTATTCTGTCTGTCTTTCTTTCTGCAGTAGCTCAATATTTTTGTTTTAAGCTCAAAAGGCAATTTTGTAGCTTATGGCTTGGTGGCTAAAGCTCTCGCTTCACACGGCGAGGGCCTGGGTTCGATTCCCAGCCAGGGCAGAAACATTGGACGTGTTTCTTTACACCTGTTGTTTATGTTCCCCATCAGTAAAATGGGTACCTGGATGTTAGTCTACTGGTGTGGGTCGCATCCTAGGACACTGACCTAATCTGCCCATAATGCTCAGCATAACAAGGGACTTTCTATATAGTAGTATGTCATTGATGTCAGCTAGGCCTGTATACCATGTACATGTACTTGTAGTAAATAAAGATTATATCACTGCTGCATATTCCAGTTTTGGTCTACCACTTGTGAACAGCTTCTTTTAGTATTTCTCACAATTCTATTAATATTATCTTCCAAAGACACTCTTGTGTCAGTGATGACTCCCAAGACTCCTCTTTTTGTTTGATTCTTTTAATTTTTTATGAGATAATAGTATATTCCTTGTGTGCGTATCTTTGTTTCTCCCATTTATATTATCTGGTACATGGCACTTACCTACATTAATTTTCTATCCATTTCATCCTGCAGGAATACAATAATTTTTATTGCTTGTCATGCATAGGATCCTTGTATCATCTGTAAAGTTGTTCACAATTTTTATTCCTTCTAGCAAATCATTTATAAGATTTTTTAAATGCTGATTCTCACAGCATTCCAATGGAAACATTACCTTACAGGGCAGTTTACCTCCTGTAATTATTACCATTTACTTATCAAACAAAATTTCTCATTAATTGCATGAGTTTTCCTTTTATTCATCCTTCATTTTGAAGTTTACACATTAGTATTTCATGAACTATTTGAAGCCTACCTTGGTCTAGATGAATGCTCTCTCTTCATTTCTTTCTTGAATAATTTCAGTTACCTTCATAGTAACTTCAGGTTTGATATCAAGAAGTTAATGATCGGAGGATCTTCCCCATATCTGGCTTTGCATACTGGTTTTCTTTTTCCATTGAACTGAATGTTTATTCTGATGTAGCGAGATCCCTGAGGGTTTACTCTCTTGCACACACACACACGCGTGCTCCTGGAGGGGCCAGGAGCTGAGTCTCGACCCCTGCAACCACAATTAGGTGAGTACACAATGCACACACACACGCATGCACGCACACACGCGCGTTTGGAGCTCCGTTAATTTGCGTTTTTCTGACGGTTCCAGAGGGGATAGAGCGCAGCAAATAGGCGTGTGCAAATCCTGAAGTGCATATAATCATTTAAATCCCGCAAAGGGAAATACAAGTGATCACAGAAGAAAAAAATATAGATAATAGTGCCAAGTGATAGTGCTGGGTACAAGCTGACAAGGGTAAGAGGCGAGATGGGAACAGGGAAGTGGTTGTGAACTAGGCCTAACGGTGTGCCACACAGCACGCGTGGTGTTTATGACGAAAGGGGACCCAAGACAGGGAGATAAGAGATAAGGATAGGTGTGTTAGTGAATACAGTGAAAAGAAACGAAGGAGGGCAAGGAACCAGGAGTATGCCAAATTGAGAGGAAACGAGCAGCAGCAACTGAGCAGAACTGAACATCAGGCTACTGGATGTAATGTACAAAATCCTTTTTGTGGTTTGCCTGAGGGATCTGGCCCTGCAATACTGATAGCTAAGGGTATAATCCCGCTCTGGAGAGCTGAATATCATGCATAAAGCACTTAACACATAGTAAGGGAGATAAACTAGGGAGGGAGGAAACCACAGGCTGTTGTCACACACAGCGAGCGAGTGCGCAGGCACTGTCAGACAAATACACTAACCTAGGACAGCCCAGGACTTAGAGGGGTTTATTTTATTGCTAAATTTAGGTAGGATTCTGAACTTAGCTGATACGCCAAGCGCGCGCACACACACACACACACACACACACACACACACACACACACACACACACACACACACACACACACACACACACACACACACACACACACACACACACACACACACACACACACACACACATACACACATACCCCGGTGGCCTAGTGGGTAAAGCTCTTGCTTGACGCACGGAGGGGCCGGTTCACTCCGGTGGGGCAGAAACATTTCAAGTGTTTCTCATACACATACACACACATATATACAACAGGCCTAGTGTCTAATTGACATGTGCCTAGGACAAAATGGTAACTAACACACACACACACACACACACACACACACACACACACACACACACACACACACATACATACATACATAGTGATCATTTCGTTCTGTTTTGATTATATAGTTGAGCTACAAGTGGAGAGGGGAGCAGGAATAGGAAGGGAGAAACGAAACTACAATAGGGGGACTACACAAGCATGAGGAACTCCTACAAGACGTTCAGTGGGAGAGAGAATTGGCAGGAAAACCAGTAAAAGAAATGATGGAATATGTGACAACCAAATGCAAAGAGGCAGAGGAGAGGTTTGTCCCAAGGGAAACAGAAGTAATAGGAAGACCAGACGAGTCCTTGGTTCACCCAAAGGTGTAGGGAGGCAAAACTAAGTGCACTAGAGAATGGAAAAAGTACAGAAGACATAGGACCCAGGAAAATAAAGAGATTAGCTGAAGAGCAAGAAACGAATATGCACAGGTAAGAAGGGGGGCTCAGCGACAATACGAAAATGATATAGCATCAAAATTAAGTCTGACCCGAAGCTGTTGTATAGCCACATCAGGAGGAAAACAAAATCAAGGTCCAGGTAATCAGGTTGAGGAAGGAAGGGGAGTTACAAGAAACGCCCAAGAGGTATGTGAGGAGCTCAACATGAGATTTAAGAAGTCTTTACAGAGGAGACAGGAAGGACTCCAGGAATTCAGAATAGGGAGGTATACCAACAAGTGCTGGATGAAATACACACAACTGAGGAGGAAGTGAAGAAGCTGCTATGTGAACTCGATACCTCAAAGCGGTGGGACCTGACAACATTTCTCCGTGGGTCCTTAGAGAGGGAGCAGAGATGTTGAGTGTGCCACTAACAAAATTCTTCAACACATCCATTAAAACTGGGCAACTACCTGAGGTGTGGAAGATGGCAAATATAGTCCCAATTTTACAGAAAGGAGACAGACACGAGGCATTAAACTACAGGCCTGTGTCACTGACGTTATAGTATGCAAAGTCATGGAGAAGATCATCATGAGGAGAGTGGTGGAGCACCTAGAAAGACACAAGCTTATAAATAACAACCAGCATGGTTTCAAGGAAGGAAAATCCTGTGTCACAAACCTACTGGAGTTTTATGACAAGGTAACAGAAGTAAGACAGGAGGGAGGTGGGTGAATAGACTGCATTTTCTGGACTGCAAGAAGGCATTCAACACAGTTCCTCACAAGAGGTTAATGCAAAAGCTAGAGGATTAGGCACACGTAACAGGAAAGGCACTGCAATGGATCAGAGAATATCTGACAGGGAGGCAACAACGAGTCATGGTACATGACGAGGTGTCAGAGTGGGCACCTGTGACGAGTGGGGTTCCACAAGGGTCAGTCCTGGGACCGGTACTGTTTTTGGTATATGTGAATGACATAATGGAAGGAATAGACTCAGAAGTGTCCCTGTTTGCAGATGATGTGAAGTTAATGAGAAGAATTAAATCAGTCGAGGATCAGGCAGGACTACAAAGAGACCTGGACAGGCTACAAGCCTGGTCCAGTAACTGGCTCCTTGAATTTAACCCTGCCAAATGTAAAGTCATGAAAATTGGGGAAGGGCAAAGAAGACCACAGACAGAGTATAGTCTAGGTGGCCAAAGACTGCAAACCTCACTCAAGGAAAAAGATCTTGGGGTGAGTATAATACCGAGCACATCTCCTGAGACACACATTAATCAGATAACTGCTACAGCATATGGGCGGCTGGCAAACCTAAGAATAGCATTCCAATACCTCACTAAGGAATCGTTCAAGACTCTGTACACCATATACGCAGGCCCATACTGGAGTATGCAGCACCAGTTTGGAACCCACACCTGGTCAAGCATGTCAAGAAACTAGAGAAAGTGCAAAGGTTTGCAACAAGACTAGTCCCAGAGCTAAGGGATTGTCCACGAAGAAAGGTTAAGGGAAATCGGCCTGACGACACTAGAGGACAGGAGGGATAGGGGAGACATGATAACACATATAAAATACTGTGAGGAATAGATAAGGTGGACAGAGAGAAGATGTTCCAGAGAGGGACACAGAAACAAGGGGTCACAATTGGAAGTTGAAGACTCCTATGAGTCAAAGAGATGTTAGGAAGTATTTCTTCAGTCATAGAGTTGTCAGGAAGTGGAATAGCCTAGAAAGTGACGTAGTGGAGGCAGGAACCATACATAGTTTTAAGACGAGGTTTGATAAAGCTCGTGGAACAGGGAGAGAGAGGACCTAGTAGCAATCAGTGAAGAGGCAGGGCCAGGAGCTATGAATCGACCCCTGCAACCACAAATAGGTGAGTACAAATATGTGAGTACACACACGCACACACACACACACACAGTTAAAATAATTAAATCAGTCGAGGATCAGGCAGGACTACAAAGAGACCTGGACAGGCTACAAGCCTGGTCCAGTAACTGGCTCCTAGAATTTAACCCTGCCAAATGTAAAGTCATGAAGATCAGGGAAGGGCAAAGAAGACCGCTGACAGAGTATAGTCTAGGTGGCCAAAGACTGCAAACCTCACTCAAGAAAAAAGATCTTGGGGTGAGTATAATACCGAGCACATCTCCTGAGGCTCACATCAATCAGATAACTGCTGCAGCATACGGGCGGCTGGCAAACCTAAGAATAGCATTCCAATACCTCACTAAGGAATCATTCAAGACTCTGTACACCATATACGTCAGGCCCATACTGGAGTATGCAGCACCAGTTTGGAACCCACACCTGGTCAAGCACGCTCAAGAAGTTAGAGAAGTGCAGAGGTTTGCAACAAGACTAGTCCCAGAGCTAAGGGGATTGTCCTACGAAGAAAGGTTAAAGGAAATCGGCCTGACGACACTAGAGGACAGGAGGGTTAGGGAGACATGATAACGACATGTAAAATACTGCGAGGAATAGATAAGGTGGACAGAGACAAGATGTTCCAGAGAGGGGACACAGAAACAAGGGGTCACTGGAAGTTGAAGACTCCTATGAGTCAAAGGGATGTTAGGAAGTATTTCTTCAGTCATAGAGTTGTCAGGAAGTGGAATAGCCTAGAAAGCGATGTAGTGGAGGCAGGAACTATTTATAGTTTTAAGACGAGGTTTGATAAAGCTCATGGAGCAGGGAGAGAGAGGACCTAGTAGCAATCAGTGAAGAGGTGGGGCCAGGAGCTATGACTAGACCCTGCAACTACAAATAGGTGAGTACAAATAGGTGAGTACACACACACACACAAGAGGCAGGGCCAGGAGCTATGTCTCGACCCCTGCAACCACAATAGGTGAGTACAACTAGGTGAGTACACACACACACACACACAGATGAATGATGAATGTGTGGGAAACTAGTGAGGGACATCAAACACACACACACACATACACACACACACACACACGGGTTTAGGCACTGTAGAGCTTAGTAGAGTATCATAACTTTTAGATTTACTAGTATTAGTAAATATAAGTAAATATAAATATAAGTATTAGTAAATAGAAGTGAGGAGTATTTTCTGGGACACAAACATAGATGCGTGGGCATACAAACACAGCACAAGGGTTTCACACCTTCTGAAAGCTGATATGACACATCCTCTCTCCTCCTCTTAAACCTATACACACACACATACATACAATAATAATCCATACATACAATAATAATTCAACTGATAGTAATTTTAAGCTCACATAGACAGTGACAAGGAAACCAAGGGATTGGGTACATTGGCAGTACATACGTAGGTACATAAGGACAGTAATGATACATAACTGACTAACGGGTAGACAGCCCCCTACCACCATTCCCCTCCTCTATCACCTCCCTCACTCATCCCCCTCTCCCCTTCCCAGACCTTTCCGCTCTTCCACCCACCCACTTCCCTACACTCTCACTCTACCTCTCACTCTACCTCCACACTCCCTTGCCCCTTACACTCTCCCCCTCTCTTACACTCTCACCTCACACACACTCTCACATTCAATCTCTCCCTCTCACATTCAGTCTCTCCCTCTCACACACTCACATTATCTCCCCATCTCTATATCTCCCCACCTCTCTCTCTCCTCACCTCTCTCTCTCTCTATCTCTCTGTCTCCATATCTCTCTGTCTCCCCATCTCTCTCTCCATCTCCCCAGCTCTCCCTCTCCCATCTCTCTCCCTCTCCCCATCCCTCTCTCTCTCTCTCTCTCCCCCAGCTCTCCCTCCCTCCCCATCTCTCCTTCTCCTTATTTCTCTTTCTCTACCCTTCCCTCCCCCTTCTCCTGGTCCCTGAATCCTCTCTCTCTCTCTCTCCCCAACTCTGCATATCTCTCCTCCACCCTTCCCTCCCCCCTTCTCCCTCTAATCCCCAAATCCTCTCTCTCTTTCTCTCCCCATCCCTCTCTCTTTCTCTCCCCATCTCCCCCATCTATCCCTCTCTTCTTATCTCTCTTTCTCTATACCTCCCTCCCTCTTTCTCCTAGTCCCCAAATCATCTCTCTCTCTCTCTCTCTCTCTCTCTCTCTCTCTCTCTCTCTCCTCTCCCCTCTCTTCCTCTCTCTCTCCCCACCTCTAACTGTTTCCCTTTTGTCTCTAGTCCCCTAATCCCCCCTCTCTCTCTTTCTCTACCTCTAACTTTCCTCTTTCACTCTCTCCCCCCAAAAAAAAATGGTGGTTGGGACTCGCAGGACCCAGGGACCAGAGGAGAATGGCTCAAGGTAAGGAAGAATGGATGGAAGAGCAGTGCAAAAGGATGGAACAAGAGTGGGACAGAAAACTAGGAAAGCTTTCTAAAAAAATGAAGAGAGAGCTTTCTGTGAAACTTGAAAAGAGGTTGGAGGAGGAGAAGAGGAATTGGGAGTAACAAGCTGAAGATGCAGTAGCCAGGATAAGGGGCCTAGAAGATGAGCTAAACAGGCTGAAGCAGGTTACAGGGGTATTGACCAGTAAAGACACAGCATCAAGGGGGCCCATCGGGAAAGAAGGAGATATAACTTACGCTACAGCCGTATCTGCCTACCAAGCAGGGCCAAGGAGCGAAGGGGGTGAGCAGCTAAGAGCAGGTGGAGAGGGGAATATGGCAAATGCAGAGGAACGATCATGCCACCAAAAGCGACAGGAAAAAAAAGGGAGAAACAGGAACCTGAGCTGCAGAGGGAAAGGCAATGGGAGGAGGAGAGGGAAAAGGCAGTGTTTATTCATGGGCTGAAGGAGAGAGAGGGAAGGAAACACACTGAATGACGACAGGCAGAAAGAAAAAAAGATTGAGAGCATACTCAGAGAAATAGGCGAAGAAGACATGTCTGAGATTGTAAATTTTCAGGGAATAGGGGGGTACACAAAGGGTAGAAAATGACTGCTGAAGCTGATTCTCAGGACAGAAACAGAGAAGGACAGAATCCTCCAAGAGAAACCACGATTGAAGGAAACGGAAGAATACAGGAGGGTGTTCCTAGACTGGGACAGAACAAAAACAGAACGACAGCACCTGAGGGAGAGGGCACAAAGGAGAAAGAAGCGAGGAGGAGAGACAAAGACAGAATCAGTAGAGGACAATCAGAGCAGGGTGGAACAACAAGAACAAGCACACACAGAACCATCCCCAACACCCAACAACAAAGCACACTATCCTAACACAAACTACCACCCACACTCACAGCCCCCACCCAACATTCCACTATAGAATCCCACAGTACACCGCCAGGTCCCCCACCCTCACAGACCCGCAAAAACACAGTATTAGAGTGGAAACTGAAGGTATGGTACACCAATGCTGATGGAATAACAAATAAGTGGGAGGAGTGGCACGAAAGAGTCAAAGATGCATCACCGGACATAATAGCTCTCACAGAAACCAAGCTCACAGGTATGATAACAGATGCCATCTTTCCAATGGTATACCAGATTCTGAGGAAAGACAGAGGGAACAGAGGGGGTGGAGGAGTGGCACTGCTGATCAAAAACCGATGGGATTTTGACGAGCTAGAGTGAGGAGACAGAGGAGAAGCTGAGGATTACATAGTAGGAATGCTACAGTCTGGAGGTCCCAAAATGGTAATTGCAGTGATGTATAACCCACCACAGAACAACAGGAGGCCAAGGCAAGAGTATGATGAGAGTAACAGAGTGATGATTGACACACTGGCAGAAGTGGCCAGAAGGGCTCGTGCGAGGAGGGCGAAGCTACTGATCATGGGTGACTTCAACCATAAGGAAATTGATTGGGAGAATTTAGAGTCACATGAGGGCCAAGCAACGTGGAGGGCTAAGATGCTGGAGGTGGTACTGGAAAATCTCATGTACCAACACGTAAGGGACACTACCAGAGAGAGGGGAGAGGACGAACCAGCGAGACCGGACCTAGTAGTGCAGATATTGATGACATCACACATGAAAGCCCCCTTGGGGCCAGTGATCATATGGTTCTAAGTTTCGAATACATAGTAGAGTTACAAGTGGAGGGGGAAGCAGGAAGGGCTGATCGAATGAAGCCAAACTACAAGAAAGGTGACTATGTGGGCATGAGGAACATCCTGCACAGAGTTCAGTGAGACAGAGAGATGGCAGGGAACTCAGTAGACGAGATGATTTAATATATGACAACAATTTGCAAGGAAGCTGAGGAGAGGTTTATACCCAAGGGTAACAGGAGAAGCAAAAACGACAGGATTAGCCCATGGTTCACCCAAAGGTGCAGGGAAGCCAAAACCAAGTGTGCAAGGGAATGGAAGAGGTACATAAGGCAAAGAACCCCGGCGAATAAGGAGAGCAGTCATAGAGCCAGAAATGAATATGCACAGATCAGAAGGGAGGCCCAAAGACAGTACAAGAATGACATAGCAGCGAAAGCCAAATCTGACCCAAAGCTGCTGTACAACCACATCAGGAGGAGAACAACAGTCAAGGACCAAGTGATCAGGCTGAGGAAGGTAGGAGGGGAGGTCACAAGAAATTACCGTGAAGTGTGTGAGGAGCTCAACATGAGATTCAAAGAGGTGTTCACAGAGGAGATAGAAGGGCCTCCAGACAGGAGGAGAGGTAGGGTACACCATCAGGTGCTGGACACAATACACACAACTGAGGAGGAAGTGAAGAGGCTACTAAGCGAGCTAGATACCTCAAAGGCGATGGGGCCGGATAACATCTCTCCATGGGTCCTGAGAGAGGGAGCAGAGAAGCTATGTGTACCCCTAACAACGATCTTCAACACATCTATTAGAGCAGGGCAACTACCTGAGGTATGGAAGACAGCAAATGTAGTTCCAATATTTAAAAAAAGGAGACAGGAACGTAGCACGAAACTACAGACCAGTGTCACTGACATGTATAGTATGCAAGGTCATGGAGAAGATAGTCAGGAGAGGAGTGGTGGAGCACCTAGAAAGGAATGAGCTTTTCAATGACGGCCAACACAGTTTCAGGGACGGGAAATCCTGTGTCATAAACCTACTGGAGTTCTACGACAGGGTGACAGCAATAAGACAAGAGAGAGAGAGGTGGGTAGATTGCATATTCTTGGATTGTAAGAAGGCGTTTGACACAGTTCCACACAAGAAATTAGTGCAGAAGCTGGAGGACCAGGCAGGGGTAACAGGGAAGGCACTACAATGGATCAGGAAATACCTGTCAGGAAGACAGCAGTGAGTCATGGTACGTGGCGAGGTGTCAGAGTGGGCGCCGGTGACGAGCGGGGTTCCACAGGGGTCAGTCCTGGGACCAGTGATGTTTCTGGTATTTGTGCACGACATGACAGAAGGAATAGACTCCGAAGTATCCCTGTTTGCAGATGATGTGAAGTTGATGAGAAGAATTCAATCGGACGAGGACCAGGCAGAACTACAAAGGGATCTGGACAGGCTGCAAGCCTGGTCCAGCAATTGGCTCCTGGAGTTCAACCCCACCAAGTGCAAAGTCATGAAGATTGGGGAAGGGCAAAGAAGACCGCAGACTTAATACAGTCTAGGGGGCCAGAGACTGCAAACCTCAATCAATGAAAAAAGATCTTGAGGTGAGTATAACACCAGGAACATCTCCTTAGGCACACATCAACCAAATAACTGCTACAGCATATGGGCGCCTAGCAAACCTAAGAACAACATTCTGACATCTTAATAAAGAATCGTTCAGGACCCTGTATACTGTGTACGTTAGGCCCATACTAGAGTATGCAGCACCAGTTTGGAACCCACACCTAGCCAAGCACGTGAAGAAGCTCGAGAAAGTGCTAAGGTTTGCAACAAGAATAGTCCCGGAGCTAAGGGGTATGTCCTACGAGGAGAGGTTAAGGGAAATCGACCTGACGACACTGGAGGACAAAAGAGATAGGGGGACATGATAACAACATACAAGATACTGAGAGGAATTGACAAAGTGAACAGAGACATAATGTTCTAGAGATGGGACACAGCAACAAGGGGACACAGTTGGAAGTTGAAGACTCAGATGAATCACAGAGATGTTAGGAAGTATTTCTTCAGTCACAGAGTGGTCGGGAAGTGGAATAGTTTAGGAAGCGATGTAGTGGAGGCAGGCTCTATACATAGCTTTAAGAAGAGGTATGATAAAGCTCATGGCGAAGCGAGAGTGACCCAGTAGCGGCCAGTGAAGACGCGGGGACAGGAGCTATGACTCGACCCCTGCAACCCCAACTAGGTGAGCACTAGGTGAGCACACATCCTCCTCATTTACACCTACACTGACCCAAATGAGTGTACACATAAAATGCCGAATATAGTTATTGCCTAACAAATCTCAAGCTAGTCATAAGTTTGCCTGAGATACTCCAATATAGGAGCTTTAATAGAAACTGTGTATAATGTCAAGACAAGACCATTCTCATTACTAATTTTACAAATTGTTATATTCTTAAATATTTTGAACTACCTCACTATTGTAAATCTATTTATTCATTTGTATATTGTAATTTGTACTTTGTAATTTGTAAAATAGCAAGAATTATTATTAGTCTGCCCGAAATGTCTAGGCATGCTAGGCATGCTAGTGGCCATCTTTGTAATTATTATTTTATAATATGTAAACCACACATTGTAATCTTTACAGAGAAATAAACATATGATTTGATTTGATTTGATCAAAGTTTCCTGTGCACATCTTATGTCCTAGTACCACCAGTTGTCTTCAGTACCTGTGTATGTTCACAGACCTCTCTACAATCAAAGATACGTAAACAGTGACTTGTCTAGCTTTTCTTAGAATTTGTGACACGATTTAATTGTTCTAGCACTCATTACAGCCCTATGCATTTGGCTGCATTTTTGCTCAATTATTTCAGAATATTTTGCAACATGCATACCCACTTATAATTACTTAATATTGATTAAAATTGTTCAGTGTGCTACCTATATATTTTTTACCATTCCCGTGTGCGTTTGTTTGATTCTTGCCTCAGAGAGGTAGCTGCATATTGTAGACCCTCCTGCACATCTTTCATTTATTATTTGCTTCTCAAGTGTTATTACACAGTGTTGTTGTTGTCAGTTTCTTTACTCTGCAGATATCACAATTTGTGCATAGAAATAAATTTTCTTCCAGTTATCCATATTAACGTGTTCCAAAATTGTATTGTGTCTATTATATTTTGCTATTGTTCATGCATTTGTCCTAGAGTACTGCACCAGTTCCTGTCTTTGCAATTTTCAGGCGCTTGTATCTTCGTATTTTATTAATTTTGTTGTGTGGAATTTATTTTCTTTGATACCTATTATGCCTTGATCTGTGTTGCATAATTCTTTTATTACAATAGTTTACATCTTATCTATTGCAATAGTGATTTTTTGTGATTTTCTGCGTGCTAGGCAAGTCTGCAATTAATTCAGTGTTTTGTGTAATTATATACCATTTTTTTTGGTACGTAAATTTTTGCCTACTTTCCTACCATAGTATGCAGTTAATCGTTGCCGCGTTTTGCAGTTGCTAACTCCCTCTGCATTGTTGCATAGTTCAGTGTACCATCTGCCTTAATTTGTGAAATTTAATGTTGTGCATTCACTTCCATAAATTTTCTTTAACAATAATTCACAGTGTACAATTTTTTTATTGTTGTTGTGTTTCCAAAATTATTTTAACAAAACACAAATAACCTGCATATAGAAGAGAGGAGCTTACGACGACGTTTCGGTCCGACTTGGACCATTTACAAAGTTGGAAATAAATGGTATAAAATACCGACACAATGGAAAAATAAACACATAAGCAGTATAATGTGATCCTTTATTGACAACGTTTCGCCCACGCAGTGGGCTTTATCTAGTCACAGACAGATCTACCTGTTACTCATTTTCCAGGTAGATCTGTCTGTGACTCGATAAAGCCCACTGCGTGGGCGAAACGTTGTCAATAAAGGATCACATTATACTGCTTATGTGTTTATTTTTCCACCATTTACAAAGTCACGGTATTGTGCCTTTTTTTTGTTATTTTAACAAATAAGCAGTTTACTGAGTAACAACATGCTGTGTTCTCTCTGACTCAGTGATAAGTTATAGCAAATTGTTTACCATTTCCAGCTCTTGTTCTATTTACCTCCTTCGCGACCTCTTAAGTTTCGTTCAACTCTTACGCCATCACTAACACACGCAGTGCTCGCAATGCTGGTTCAGCTCAAGCTAACGCATCCCTACCGAAAGTGTACTCAGTCATGTTGGAAGCAAAACATTTCCTTCGGTTGGATAGACCATAACCCATATAACATCCATGAATTCTCCTACTGGCCGTTCCTATCCATCCCTCATTTTCGATGGTAGCTGGGGAATGTTAGAAACGTGGTTACAATAGATTGAAACTGCCGTTAAGAGCAGACACGATAAACCCAAAGATATACAGTACATTTATGCTGCTGCTGCAGTAGACCTAGCTAACAGTGAGATTAACTCTTTTGTGCGTCTTGACAGAGTGAGCAACCGGCGTAGTCGTCAGCTCCATTACCTCGATATCATCACTGGTGCTTTGAATGAGTATCAGTCAGTTCAAGAGAGCCTGCTCGCCTGAATTTGCTGTTCTGAGCAAGCATCTAAAGATTTCTTGGATGCGATAAGATAGATCAAGTGGATTATGGACGATGATTGTATCAGGGTCAAGGACATCGTCCCCATGATCGCCGTAGGCTAGTTGCCCCACTGGCCCTCCATTGTACCATTGACACATTAGGTCTCGGCCCCCTGCAAGAAATCCTGAGTGCATTCGAGGCCATAGAGGAACTCAAGCCACCTAGTGAGAGGGGCAGGGTTTGTCATCTTGATGCAGGAGTGCCAGTTTCCCCAGCCATTAATCATTGATTGGACAGGAGTACTCTGCCCTACACAAAAAACAATAGGTCAAGTACAAATTACAATAGGTCCAGTACTCATAACAATAGGTCGAGTACTCATAACAATAGGAAGAGTACTAATAACAATAGGTCGGGTACGAACAACAGGCAAAAGGGTAAATATCAGCAAAGTTCACCACTGCCAGCTCCACCAGCCAAGCGAATGGTAACTTGTTTTAACTGTGGTAAGCGTGGACACTACCAATCGAAGTGTAATAAACTTTGGTCCAGGTGCAACGACCAATATCATCACCGTACCCAGCAACGAGATGGCTTTTGCAAATACCATAATTCTACGAGTCATTCCTCTAACGAGTGCTACATGTTGCGGCGTATGGTATCGGAAAGGACTGGAAATAGGCCAGGAGGGGCTGCCAGTGGTACTCGCTGGTCACCAGCTTGTCATGGTAAGTACTCCAATCGTAAAGGGTGTGTTAGTCAGAGTCCTTCCCATAGCTCGGGGAAAGAGTCGCGCCCACAGAGTCAACAAAAGAGGTAGTCAACTCATTGAAATCATTGTATTTATTGTATCCCCGTCTGCTATGCGTTTGCTGCTCTGAGCATTGACACACTTGCCGATGGAGCAGAAAACGAGCACCTCGATGATTGTGGCAGGGCTAGTACTAAACCCTCCAAGAAGTCGAGCCTTGCCACCAAGCATCGAGCCACTTGCAGCTGCAGCTCTGATGATGTGGAGAGCCTGACGTGTCTCCACGTTCGGTATGACAACCCCAGTGGACCTCTAGACGAGTCCACTCTACATGAGAAACCTGTTAAACTTTTCCTTGATTCAGGTTCTGTTGTGATTATTGTTTATTCCACCTTCTTCCATGACACTGGTCTGCATGCAGCCATGTTAACAGAGCTATCCGATATTAAAACCCTGAGTGGCGTCTCAGGCTGTTCCCCAACGGTACGTGGAAGAACAACATTGGAATTTGAGGTTCAGGGTTGGAAATTGTCGGCAAACTTCCTATTGGTCGAAAACATTGTTTTCCCTGGTGATTTGCTTGTTGGTCTCAAGACCATGGCAGACCTCAAGATTTGCTTAAACCCAGCAAAGTGGAAAGCGAATTTCGATGGGGTGGATGTGTCCTTCTGGGGCTTATGCATAAGATTCACCACGTGCTATTCAGTCTCTGAGTATGACCAGTGTCTGGAAACCTTAGAGACAGAGAGTTTCCATAGCAGCCAGTTCTCCCAGAGGTTGGGCTCTTGTCCTGACCAACCTAGTATGATAGCCCATGTCACTTCATCTAGTGACTATCAGAGCACAGTTATGAGTGGATCCCAGCCTGGGGATGTCCGGTCTAACCTCTGCTCTTACTCCCACTCTGATCAAGAGGATGGCAGTGGTCAAGCCGTAGTTGCCCTGATGGTAGGCGACTGTCTGACTCGTGTCATGGCTTCAGTGAGCAAAGTTACAGACTGTACAAAATATGATGTCACTCCAGTTACGGGGTTCGTGAACAGAACTTTCCAAGAGGACCATGTGCTTGTCGACAGCGACACATGCAGAATTAAGGGTCTCTCTCTAGAGCCATCCTTGCACACTGAATGATGTGGTAAGCTGCAACTTCTTGTCTTTAATATTAACAATAAAATTTCACCCTGAGGAAGAACATCTCACTGGTCGATCTCGACAGATTCCATCTCCCAGTAAGAGTGAAAGGCGAAGAACCAGCAAACCACTTTGTAGGTGCAGTCTTCCCAGGCGAGTCTGCTACTAAATCTCCCATCACCCGGCCAGTGCTGGAGGATCACCTCGCAATGACAGACTACCCTGAAGAAGTTCCAAAAGTTATCAAGGTTTTTAAAAGTGCCCGATCTGCGGTAACACTAGACTGTGATCTCACCATATTCCTCTTGCTAAAGGCACCGAACCTATTTATGTGCCTGCCTACAGATTGCATCTTGCGCAAAAAGTCTTCACTGAAGAGCTCATTATTAAGATGCTCCATGATGGAGTTATTGAGGAGTCCACTTCTACATGGAATACCCAACTCATCCTTGTTTCCAAGAACGATTTAACATGGCATCCTGTAATTGATTACAGGAAACTAAGTGCATGTACGATTCCAGATCGTTTTCCATTGCAAGTTCTAAATGACCTGTTACTGGACATTGATGACAAGTTTTTTTTTATTCATGACCTACTCCAAGGGTTTTGGCAGCTTCCTCTTGACAACCAAAGTAAAGAATTGACCGCATTCTCTACGCCTACTGGTTATTATCAGTTCAAAAAGATGCTTTTTGGAATACAGGGAAGCCCTATCACATTCAGTCGTTTGATGATGACGATTTTCTGTACTCTCCTAGTAGACACCCTAATGGTCTACTTAGACGATCTTATCATGATATGCCAGGATGTGCCTACACATCTCGTAAAACTTGAGCAGGTACTGGAAAAACTAGCCGAGGCTATTCTCAAAGAAAAGATCTCAAAATATCAATTCCCTAAGAAATAAAGTTATTGGGCCACATAGTGACTCAGATTGGCATAAAGACAGATGAGTCTAAAAACTCGGCTGTGCAGAAATTCCCTAGAAATATGACAGCAGACACTGTCCACTCCTTCATAGGCCTAGCTGGAGTCTACTGCACCTTCATAGCTAGATTTTCCACCATAGCTACACCTTTGACTTGGTTTCTCAAGAAAGATGTGCTCTATGAGTGGACTTGCAGTCTTGTCGCATAAATGCAGTGGTAAGCAACAGCCAATACCTTATGCTAGTCATGTTCTTCCCAAAGCTGAAGTCAATTACTCAATGACAGAGCTAAAAGCCTTGAACATTGTATGGACTTTGAGTCATTTCCGAGATGATATTTACCAGTATCCTATCAAGATTTACACAGATCACTTGCCTCTGTTGTCTCTTTGCAAATAAGAATCTCTCAGAAAAGCATGCACGGTGGTCTCTTACCTTCACCGACTACAACCTAGAAATCTGCTATGTTCTGGGTAAGCAAAATGTCATTGCTGATGACTTTCGAGGCATATAGCTTTTTTTAGTGCAGACAGGTCGTTCTCTGTTGAGGATCTAGAGAAAGCCCAATGGCAGTACCCTGTGTTTGTCACCAGTCCTTCGATCCCTGACCAAGGAGGCTCCTGACCTGCAGGTCAAGTCACCCATACCACTAATGGATTTAGTGGTGAACCAAGGAGTGATGTGTCGCGTGGCAAAACTGGCAGATCCTGGTAGAACCATACACCAGTTGGTGATACCAGAATCCCTGGTACCAGCAACTCTGAAGCTGATTCACGACGTCCTAGGAGCAGCACACCCAGGTAAAGGCTGCAGCATCAGACGGGCACGAATGTAATATTTCTGGCGTAAGATGGCAGCAGAAAATGGTAAGTTCGTGCACAAGTGTGTTGTTTGTCTCCAGCACAAAGGTACCATCACCGGTCCTAATCCCATTCTCATGTATCCCATTACCAAGAAGCCCTGGGAGAGAACTTCTGTCGTTCATAAGTGCCAAAATGCAGGACCTTTGCTCTAGATTTAACATTCACCAGGCGCCAGTAGCTCTACGCCATCCTGTGAGTAATGGCCTTGCTCAACGTAAAAATAAATTAAGACACATGTGCAACATCTGGGTGTCTTTATTGTAAACGTTTCGCCATCCAGTGGCTTTATCAATACAAATTCTAGGACATTGAAGACAGTAGAACTATATACAAAAGATGAGGTTTTCAGTCCCTCGGCCTTGGAGTGGTGTGAACAGCACCGAAGTCGTGGAGTTTGTGGAGCAGAGGCAAGGATGCTGACGCTTATATACTAACGTCAGGTGGAAAAGGACGTGTAGTAGCATCCTTGCCTCTGCTCCACAAACTCCAAGACTTCGGTGCTGTTCACACCACTCCAAGGCCGAGGGACTGATAACCTCATCTTTTGTATATATGTAGTTCTACTGTCTTCAATGTCCTAGAATTTGTATTGATAAAGCCACTGGATGGCGAAACGTTTACAATAAAGAAACCCAGATGTTGCACATGTGTCTTAATTTCATCTTGTCGGTATTGTATACCAGTTTTGTACAACGTAAAAATAGCAAAATCCTAGAGGTGCTCAGAGTAACTATCAATCCGAGTTGTATCACATGGTATGAGGTCATTCCAGAAGTGCAGTGTACCGTAAACTCTTCACACAACAGCTCGATTGGTGAGACACCATTTTGCATTGCATAGCTATGACAAGCGTTTGTCATATGAAATTATGTTTGCTCCACCTCAGTCTATATATAACACTGACAATGTCAGCGTCAGCAAGATGTGGACTTCACAGTTTGTCTTTCAAAGAGTACGGGAAAACCTTAAGAAAACAACAGACAAGTTTACGTCTAATCGTAACGCTAATGTTAAGGAGAGTAAGGTTGATCAAGGTTGCAAAGTAATGTTGTAAAATTCTACACAACTCCCTGGTATGTGTAAGCTAGTTCCCATATTCATTGGTCCTTACCGTTCCCTCAGACAGCTCCATGGGAACAAATTCGAGGTGAGGTAGATTTCCACAGGAACGACCAAGGAAGCTCACTTTGACCATATGAAGTCCATTGACAATGTGCAAGCCGAGGATGAGCTGGAGGAGCGTGCGTTGTAAAGCTACAACGAAACTAATACTAGTGACAACCTGTCTACTTCCCTTTCTTCTGCTACTACAATCAATGACAGTTCTGTACAGCCACATACCTCTGGTCTGAGACCCAGGACAGCAGTACATTTCTGTGACATTGACGTACCTGTTGACTTGTTCCACTCCTATGCTGACTACACTAACTGCTTTCTCGCTGAAATCGGCACTACTGCTCGTACACTGAATAGTTACTCCAAATAGCGAAGTCAGGGTGGACATCACCATGTACATATGTAATCTAAGTTTATATAAGGGTGCCCATAGTGTTGTTAAAATAAATGTCCTTGTAAATAATTTCACTGCAAATTTGCTGCATGCAGTGTGTATTTTAAGGTCTGTATTATAGGCTAGGGCAGTGCCGCCCTATTATGTCACATGTCACACCCTAGGAAATGCTACTGTCAGTCAATGTTTACAGATGTGAGGATGGTTCAGTGCCCCTTGATGTGCAGACAAACATGATGTTCACAGCCCTATGAACAACCTGTATATAAGAAGATTTAGGTTCCAGTGCTGGCGTCTCCTGGCTCCATCCTCCACTATACTGATTGAGCACGCTGTTTTCTCTTCCACCTGATATGTGGAAGAGTTTTTGAGGCCTGCTAGAATTATGTAAATTTTGGGGTAAGCCAAAGCCAGTCCTGCAGGGATTAATTCCCTTTTTTCCACCATTTCTGCCCACCTGTAGTGTCGTGTCGAGACGACACAAGATGCGTAGCTAAGCAAAATGTAGACAGTACCCTACTACTACTTCTCAAAGATTCCCCTTGGAGCGAGTTGTTGTGGGCCTAGTTTCCCTGAATGCCCTCAAGAGGGCACTGCCTCAAGTTAGACATACACAGCCATGCCTCGCTCTCACTCATAGACATACGGTCTTCCAGTTAACAAGCTCCCCTCCTAAACTGGGTTCGGCACACCTCACACTGCCCGCTGTGAACCCCATTATACCAATAAAGACGAAGCTAGTCAACGGCCGTAGTATATCTAACTTACCTCTACGTTACAGGCAAGTTACTATATCAACCCAAAAAGGCAGTTTATACATAAGTGAGTGAAGGCATGGGTGTGGACGTGAGTGTGGCCATGGGTATGGATGTGAGTGTGGCATGGGTGTGGAAGTTAGTGTGGTCATTGAATCTACCACAGACACATAATTTACCTTCAGTGATAAATCCGGATATGAAGCATGCGACTCCACCAAGAAAATACGTGAATGAAAGCGTGCCCTTCCTTCCCAGTCTGTGGAATAATTGTAACAACCTACAGGACTCTCACACACTATGTGGTATAACAGTCAGTAACAACCTACACGGCTCACACACTGTGTGGTATAACAGTAACAACCTACACACATTGTGTTGTATAACATACCCGACTCTCACACAACAGTAGCAACTTACCCGAATCTCACACACTGCAGTATAACAGTCAGTAACAACATACACGACTTTCACACACTGTGATATA